>CAUYQG010214754.1:0-62048 GCA_963574415.1 Tarsius wallacei | reverse complement strand
TTGGGTTTTTTGTTGTGTGCTTTTCAACAAACTATTTTAAGAATGTAAAAGCATTGCCATTCTGACTGGAGTTAGGTGGTATCTTGGAATGGTTTTGATTTGCATCTCCCCAATGATTAGTGAGGTTGAACATTTCTTCATGCGTCTGTTGGCTGCTCGGATGTCTTCCTTTGAGAAGTGTCTGTTCATATTTTTTGCCCTACTACCGTTAATCCCATCACCCTACCCCCCCCATAGTTTCCCACCACTGTCAGTCATTTTCTTGTGGTAATACATTGGATGATCAAAGTCTACTATATGAGTGAGAACATGTGATACTCAGTTCTTTGTTTCTGTGAGAGGTCACTCAGTATTATAGACTTTAGTTCCATCCAGGTTGCTGTGAAATTCATGATTTTGTTCTTTTTTATGGCTGCATAGTATTCCATTGTGTATATGTACCACATTTTTTTAATCCAGTCCTCTTGGGGATGGGGAGACACTTCTTATTAACAAGGGTGCCTGAACAAAGCATATTTGTATACCTAACCCTTAACTGTACTCCACAATATCATAATAAAAATATCGAATATGATAAAAAAAAAAAAAAGGAATGTAAAAGCACACGCTCAGCTTCCTGGCTTACCAAAACAGTTTCTGGGTTGGATTTGGCCTGCAGGCAATAGTTTGCAGATACTTCCTTTATATGAGAACCAGTGAGGTTGAACATTTTTTCATAGATTCATTGACCATTTTACTCTTTTTTATTGAAACACAAATTTTGCTCATTTTTCTATTGGGTTATTTGTCATTTCTTATTGATTCATGGGAGGTCTTTGTAAATTCTGAATAGGAAACTTTTCTTAGTTATATTTATTGCCAATTTTATATTAAGTCTTATTATTTCTTTCAAGCCAGGTTACAATGTTCAGAATTAATTAAAATGATGATAATACATGATTGCCTTGTTTTATTATTCCTTGTTTTATATTGCCTTGTTTTATTATTCCTGATATCTTAAACAACAACTATATATATATATATATATACATATATATATATATATATATATATATTGTTTTTTAGTTGGAGTCTCACTCTGTCACCCAGGCTGGAGTGCAGTGGCCACTCCCGGCCACTGCAGCCTCCACCTGCTGGGGTCCTGCGATCTTTCTGCCTCAGCCTTCCAAGTAGCTGGAACTACAGGCGCGTGCTACCACGCCCGGCTAATTTTTGATTTATTGTAAAGATGAGGTCTCACCAAGTTGCCCAGGCGCGTCTCGAACCCGCGGGCTCAGGCAATCCACTCACCTCAGTCTCCCAAAGCACGGGATTACAGGCTAAGCCACCGAGCCCGGCTCTTAAACAAAATATATTAATCAGATGAATTAATAGTGTTGTTTCTGAGTAAGAATGGAGTCAGTTTTTTGTTTTGTTTGTTTTGTTTTGTTTATGTGTGTGCCTTGTTTCCTTGCAGTAGTCCTTGATCCTTCCAAACTCTGGACTCCTTCTTTGGGGCAAAAGACACTTTTGCATTTTCAACTATGCCCATGGTTATTTCCCATTATGTAAATAAAATATCTGTGTTTTATATTGCATAGTTTGCTCATTTTAAAGCTCAATAGTGATGATTCACTAGTAGAAAATGTACTTTCTAAAGAAATAGATTCTTGTGGGTCATGAGTGAATAGATAAATGAATTCATTAACATATAAAATAAATGGCAAGAAGGCCTCAACACAGAGAACAGAGTATAGGCATACCTTGGAGATGTGTGAGTTCAGTTTTAAACCACTGCAATAAAGCTAATATTGCAACAAGGTGAATCATACACACTTTTTGGTTTCCCAGTGCACATAAAAGTTATGTTTACATAATAATGTAGTCTATTATGAGTGCAATAGCATTTTGCCTAAAAACAATGTACATTGCTTAATTAAAAAATACTTATTGCTAAAAAATGCTAGTGATTATCTCAGCCTTCAGCAAGTTGTAATATTTTTGCTGGTGGAGGGTCTTGCCTCGATATTAATGCCTGCTGACTGTCCAGAGTGGTGGTTGGGTGGCTGTGGCAATTTCTTAAAATAAGACAACAATGAAGTTTGCCACATAGATTGACCCTTCTTTTTATGAAAAATTTCTCTGTAGCACATGGTGCTGTTTGTCAGCATTTTACCCACAGTAGAACATCTTTCAAAATTTGAGTCAATCACTTGCTGCTGCTTTAACAACTAAGCTTATGTACTATTTTAAATCTTCTGATGTCATATTAATAATGTTCACAGCATCTTCACCAGGAGTGGATTCTCTCTCAAGCAACCACTTTCTTTGTCAGCCATATGAAGCAACCCTTCATCCATCCAAGTTTTGGCATGAGATTGCAGCAATTCAGCTACATCTTTAGACTCCACTTCTAATTCTAGTTTTTTTTTTGTTATTTCTACCACATCTGCGATGGCTTCCTCCACTGAAATCTTAACCCCTACCCCAAGTCATCCATGTGTGCTGGAATCAACTTCATACAAATCTCTGTTAATGTGGATATTTTGACCTACTTCTTTGAATTATAGATATCTTAATAGCATCTAAAATGAAGAATTCTTTCCAGAAAGTTTTTAATTGATTTTGCCCAGATCTATCAGAGGAATCACTATCTATGACAGTTACGGCCTTATAAAATGTATTTCTTCCTTCCTCCCTCCCTCCTTCCTTTCTTTTTCTTTCTTTCTTTCTTTTACATGAAAGGCATTTATTGTTATTACTTTACTATACACCATATGAGTGAATGAACCAGGCTGCCTGGCAAGTGGGGTGCCTTCTCTCTGACTCCGAGAGCCTCAGGATTGTCTGTCCTGTGGAGGATCCAATTTCTTACAACGTCTGAGATACTGTCCCCATGGATACCAGTGGGTGCTTGGTCATGAAGAATACCTTGCTCAGCTGCTCTATCATGGGTCCCTGCTCAAGGTGTCTGCCTTTCTCTTCTAACCTGGCTTTCAGCACTTGATCATGTGTCTCTTCATTGTTACGCACAGGATCTGGTTGAGGGGTAGGTGTGTGTGTTTGTACAGAATGTCCACAGAAGGGTGGTGTCACACTATCGTCCTGCCATCACACATCAGTTCAAGTTCGACTTTGCAATTAGTCATCTGGTAGAGAAGAATACATAGATTTATGACAAACACAATATAAGGCTTTGTTTGGGATTGTAAACAAATGCTTCAAGACAGGCCTCTTTGCCATCAGTCACTTTACTGCTGCTCTGGCCTTGGTGGATCAAGACGCTTATCAGGTGGTGAGAAAAAAGAAGCTGCTCTTGCAATCTACTTCAAGGCATACCAATGTCCCTCCCTAGACAGTGCCTCACTGTGAGCCCACCATCTTGTTTCCCAAAATGTATTTCTTAAGTAATAAAACTTGAGAGTCAAATTACTTTTTGATTCAAGGTCTGCAGAATGGATGTTGTATTAGCAGGCATGAAAACAATATTCACCTCTTTGTCCATCTCTATCAGAGCTCTTGGGTGACCAGGTGTATAAGGGAGACCCAAAAAACACCAGAATTTATTTATAAAAATTGTGTATTTATTCTTACATGTTTAAACTTCAGTCACCCTCAAAGTACTCTTTGTTTGATGAAATACATCTATCAAGATATTTTTTCCACTGCTCAAAACAGTTTTTGAACCCATCAATTTTGATGCCTTTTAGTGCTTTTGCTGTTTTTTGTTTCACCTATTCCACATCAGCAAAACATTTCCCTTTGAGGAGTTTTTTCATTCAGGGAAGCAAAAAAATGTCACTAAGGGCAGATGGGGTGAATAGGGAGGGTGCGGTTTGGGAGTCATTTCATTTTTGGTCACAAGGGTGCTGAACACTCTGTGCAATGTGAACAAGTGTGCTCATAAATCACCCCATGATGAAAGGGGTAAATGTATTGAAAGAATCTTCCCCCCCCAAAATTCACCGAAGCCGAATGCAGCCTCATACAACAATGCTAGCTGGTACACTGATGCCAATGGATTTCTAGAGCACTTATCTAGCAGGGGAAGCCTGTATTATAAGGGGCCTACCCTTCAAAAAATAATTTCATTTTTTGGGGGGGTTCTCTCTCAAATAGTCAATGAGCAGTAATATTTTGAGAGGAATTCTTTCTTCTGAGAAGTAAATCTCAACAATGGGCTTAAAGCATTCTGTAAACCATGCTGTAAACAGATATGCTGTCATCCAAGCTTTATTGTTCCTTTTATAGAGCACAGAAAGAGTAGATTTAGAATAATTCTTAAGGGCTATAGAATCTTTGAGATAATAAATGAGCATTGGTTTCAAAGTCACCCACTGCATTAGTTCCTAACAAGAGAATCAGCCTGTCCCTTGAAGCTCTGAAGCCAGACACTGAATTCTCCTCTTTAGCTATGAAAATCCTAGATGGAATCTTCTTCCAATAAAACATTTTTTTGTCTACATTGATAATCTGTTGTTTATCCACATTCATCAATGACCTTAGCTAGATCTTCTTGGTTACTTGAACAGCTTTTCCATCAACACTTATAGCTTCACCTTGTATTTTTATCTTATAGAGACAGCTTCCTTCTTAAACCTCATGAACCTGTGAGCTTCCAAATATTCTTCTGGAGTTTCCCCACCTCTCTCAGTTTCTGTAAAATTGAAGAGAGTTAAGGCTTTGCTCTAGATTAAGCTCTGGTTTAAGGGAATGTTGTGGCTAGTTTGATCTTTTATCTCTCTTCTTTTTACTTTAACCCCTAGAAGTCATTGTAATTGGCCTAATTTCAATATTCTTGTGTCTCAGGGTATAGGGAGGCCCAAGGGGAGGGAGAAAGGCGGGGAACATTTGGCCAGCAGAGCAGTCAGAACACACACACATTTATTGATCAAGTTTGCTATCTTATATGGGCTCAGTTTGTGGTGCCCCAAAACAATTACAATAGTAACATCAAAGACCTCTGATCACAGATCACCATAACGTATAATAATAATGAACAAGTTTGAAATACTGTGAGACTTACCAACATGTGACAAGAGACACGAAGTTATCATGTGCTGTTGAGAAAATGGTGCCAAAGGACTTGTTTGACACAGGGCTGCCACAAACCATCAATTTGTAAAAAAAAAACCCACAATATCTGCAAAGCACAATAAAGCAAAGTGCAGTAAAATGAGGTGTGCCTGTACTAAATTCAGAAGGAGACTTATAGGGCTGAAGTTCATAAAGCATGAAAGAATATTTTGTAAAACCAAATAAGTATTGTACAATGGTAAGTTATTATTTGAATTAGTAGCAACCATGAGCACCACACTGTCAATATGTTCCCATGAGAAATTTCTAGCTGCAAGATATTTTAAAAGTTCTCTTCAACTTATTTAACAGTACAACTATGAGAAAAATTGCAATCATGTTGCTTATTATTTCTAATGTGGCATGTGTTCCAAAGCTACCTGAGTCTGAGAACCATGTTAATCACTTTTATGTTTTTCATAACAATTTCATAATGAGTGATTTTTGGTGCAAGGTTAATAATTGTTTAGAAATTGAAATAATTTGGCAACCCCATCGGGTCCCCTCCCACTCTGGGAGCTTTTCTGTCCTCTCAATAAATCCTGCTTTCAGAAAGAAAGAAAGAAAGAGAGAGAGAGAGAGAGAGAGAGAGAGAGAGAGAGAGAGAGAAAGAAAGAAAGAAAGAAAGAAAGAAAGAAATTGAAATAACTGAAGTAGTAGAATTTCCAAAAAGTCCTGGACTCAAAAATGGTTCACTTGGACAAGGAGATTTAAAGGGAATCAGGTTACTTTCTCAAACAGATGAGAGTGTCTGCTATGGTACCTGTTTTTCCAGAACTGGGCATCATGGGGCATAGGAAGTATGAGAGAGGGATATTAGAACTCGAGTTGTAATTCCTAAAAACATACTTTGCAGAGCACAAACTGGAGAAGCAGACACTATTGCTCTCCTTGCAGGGGACTGTAGAAAAGGGTTTCGTTAAGTTTTTAAATGATAACTTCATTCTAACCCAATTAATTCTTATAACTCTACTGTTAAGTAAGAAATGATATCAACAATGATCCTAATATCCCTGTCTGGAGAATATCTTCAGGCGAGAAATATTGCTGCACTCTAATAACTTTAGGACTCAGTCTTTGGAGATCAATTCTAGAAGGACAAAACACACATCCAGTGTCCCTGATCCCACCCTCACTCCCACACCCATCTTGTGAGCACTCTCTCTGGCATCTACACAGAGACCTCATCAGAATTTGAGCACCTCATATGCCTTTCCCTCCAGACGTTTTTCCCTCCAAATGTTCCCAAAACACTCTTTGAGTACGTTTTCTCTGTCCTTTGTCTCTGCTTCTCCTCTGAAGCTGATATTGATAAGAGAGATCACCTTTTTAGATGCATCTTGACTCTACAGCTCCAACTCCCTGGAAGCCTCACAATGATGAAAGAACTTGACTCCATAATTTTATTACAGTCATTATTTACCTGCACGGGACAGAGGCCAGGGAGGTACACTGAGACCTCAGGAGCTACTGCCAAGTAAGCAATCATTTCATTAGTTAAACTTTTGAAAGCCTGAAGACAAAAATATACTGCCTATCTGGTGGCGCAGGCTACCAAAGTGGTAGCAGGCATGTTATAGATAAAGGAAACTAGTGTTGCAATGTCTGTCAAGCTGGAGAAAATGGGTGCAGAGGGACAGCTAAGCCAGATAAGGAAGCACACTGAGAAGTGCACATAAGCAATTTTTCTCCAGGGGGAGATTCCCCTAAGAAAGACTGCCAGAAGAGGAGAGAATATTGTAAAAGTGTGACATACAAAGAACCTGAAATGATTCCCAAACTGCTGGACAAATGAGGAGTAAGGTAAGAACAGAGTCACTATTTTCTGACCCTGAGCCATAAAGCCCTACACTGACCTCTTTTAAGAGTTCAAAACAAATGCTCAACTTTTTCTTTCAGAGAGCAGGTGGGGCCAGGGCGTCTGTATTTATTTGTGCTCACCCTCTTTTTTCTTTAGGGGACCAATTGTCATTAACCACAGACATTTTTCCTGGAGAGGAGAATGGGCAAAGAGGAAGTGAAAACACCTTCAGAATTCTGTGGCCCCACACTGACCCTCCTTTTCTCACCCAGTCTCCTCTGGGAAGGGACCTGAAAGAATTCAAGATATGGAAAGAGCCACCAAGAAACAGTACCTGGGACTTAGGGTGGAGATTTCTAGGGCAGTAATGAGACTATGTCTAGTCTTCCAACTTCTCTGCTTTTAAATTTCCCCCTAGAGAAGCATTTGAGAGGGGGGTTAGGGTGTCAGCTGTACCCAATACTCCTGGAAGCAAATGGGGAGAACTCCCCGATCTAGAAGGCAAAGTAGGACCAGAGCAGGCAAGCCCAGGAAGCAGAAATGCAGACTTGATTTGGGCTGGTAGCAACGCTGTGTCTTTTTTTTCAGGAGTGTGGTAGCTGGTGTCAGGGTGCTGTGCCAAACCAGCAGAGGGGTGTACGCCTCAGGAATCACCCCAGGTAGTCGTAGGGCCTCTGTGTGGAGAGAGAAAGGTAGAAAGGGGTGATAGGAGACACTTAGAGTAACTTGAGGCTTAAATCAGTGAACTGAGCAGGGGCTTCTCTTCCCCCATTCAGGATAAGGTTATTCCTAGGGTCAAGAAGAAGTCTTCAATTCCTTAACATTTGCAGTTGTGAAGATGGAAAAATTGGTAGGTGGTGTTGTTTATTTTTTTATTGACAAGTTAACATGGCCATTTTGAGAATGTCACTAAATATTTTTCTAAGATGTAACTTTTACTATATGTGCCATAATTAACACATTGCCCTTTAATGTTTTTCTAATATAAATAATTCTGGAATGAACATCTATGTATTTTTCCCCATCACTGAAGTGAGATTGCTGGATCAAAGGGCAGAACATTTTGTAGATTTTGAATACAGTTTTCTAAATTGCATTCAAGAAAATTGTGCTAATTAAAACTCCCAGCAGCAAAGCAAAAGAAGACTGGTAAGTTTGTTCTTGTGACTTTCTCAGGATGTGGAGTCTGTGGAAGAAGTCACACTTGCTGATTCTAGATTCCTGAGAATGGGTGATTACGGATGAAGTTGGGGAGGTTATCCAGCCCCCTTTAGGGAGGTCACTAGATGCGAATTTTTCAGATCAGCGTGGGCTTTGAGAGTGTCAGCTCAATGGATCGGTCAGCCAAGCCCCAGAGAGGGTCGTGGAGGGGCTGGTAAGCCTAGCCACGGAAGTGTCAGCTCTAGTGGACTGGCAAGCCAAGCCTAGGGGGAGGGACTGGGGGCTGGCAAGCCTAGTCTCCAGGGTGTTGGCTCTAACCGGCTGGTAAGTCAAGCCCTAACAGTGTTGCTGGTTTGGGGGCTGGCAAACCTAGCCCCTGGGTGTCTCAGCTTTGGAGTCTCGCCTTCTTCCGGCAGCTCTCCTGGTTCAGCTGGCTCCGTTGACTGGCAAGCCAGCCTCTGGGGTGCATAGCTTTTCAGCTCTGATGATCTTCCGCAGTTCTGCAGGTCATAACTCTTCTGGGTTAAGGTTCTTGTCACATGCCCAGGAAGAATGAGGGACACAGATAACTGGAAAGTGAGTAAGCAAGATTTATTGAGGGGACAGAGAAGCATCCACGGTGAGAGGGGACTCAAAGGAATTGCCCATCTGGGGCCAAAACCTGGTGCTTATGTAGCCTTACGTCCAAGCTGATTGGTTCTCACTAGCTGTGAGCTGCTGCTGTTTTGATTGGTCAGTATTAAGGACCAATCGGCAGGAGGTAGGGGCCTAATGGTGAGCTGATTGGTTGCTTTTCGATCCCAGGAGTGAGGACTTTAGCTCTAGCTTGAGAGGCTCACAGGGAGCTTGTTTATCAACCCTTAACCTGAGATGCCTGCCAGGAGTTCACTACATCGTTAACTGAGGACTCGCCTGACTGTCTGCCTAGCCTTTCTCTAGCTATCTCCTGTCACAATTATCCCCAATGAAAAAAGAACTGAGATCACACTAGATGGGCATGCACATAGAAAGTACTTATTTTTATTTACATGTCAACTTTCCCCTTGTGAGTCAATGAACTTCAAGTAGGAAATCAATCAGGAAAGAAAACAATGATAACAACAACAAAAATAAACCAATGATGGGTGAAGCTCTCAAAAGTATGCCATTCTGGGAGCTCAGAGAGGAGGACCAAGGGGATGTATCCCCAGCACCTGGGTATAGTAACTTGTACCAAGGCAACACTCAAGTAAAGACAGCATATAGCTTATTCACTCCTCTTGGGTAGATTGTCTCTCTCTCTTTCTTTGAACATTCTTTTCTTCATTTAACAATAATTGAGCACGTGGTTTTAGGCACTGTAAAAGAAAAGGGGATGCAAAATTGAGGGGTTCATGATCTAGTATGTCTTTGAGTAAAACCGGAAGAATAGAAGTAGATCCCAAATGTACAGATAGTTCTAGTGAGATGTATCATTGGCAAGTAGGGCAATTGTCCAGGCATGAGTATAGGAAAGTCTTCCCAGATGAGGACACTTGAAAGCCACAGAGGCCAAAACATCTTTGTTCAAGCAGAGAAAAAGAGCATTCCAGAAGAGCACGTGCCAAGGTATGGCAAAATCAATGACTCCCATATGTTTTGGATTGTGGCAGCATAGACTGTGGTGGAGGTGGGAGTTGGGGGACAAAGTAGGACAGGGCCACAGTGACAGAAAGTGAGACTGTAAGATGATCAGTTTATATTATAAATTCTTTGTACTTTATTCAAGGGGCTTTAAGCTGTCCTGGTAGGATTGGGGAAACCAGAAATTATCTATATAGATAGCATTTATATCATCTATATTTCTGTTATAAAAAGAAAACTGGTGGCAGAGTAAATGGGCTGGAAAAGGGGAGAGCCTGAGTTGGGAAGTGACTAAAGTCATGATGTAAAGACATCACCATGCACAGGATTTTTGGCTAAACACATCTTTAAACAGAGGCAGAAGGAAGAACGTGTACAGCAGAAATAACCAGCGACTGCATATGAACTCATGGCAGACAGTGATGAAATTTGAAGTCAGGGTAGCTGTCATTGCAGAGAATGAAACACAGCCAAGAACTTCCCAAATATTAGAATAATGTCATTATTGTTCCCTTACCTCTGACAGCGGACGGGCTAGCGTGATCTATGATCTTTCTGGGTCTTTTATTAAGTTTTCATCACTGTGCTGCCTTTGCAATCCACTGCCTCAGGGAACATTTGAGATTTGAATTTGAAAATGAGATTCACAAAATTAGATATTCTTCCTATATATCTATTTTTTTCTTTCCTCAGCTCCAAACTGACTTCAAACAATGGTTTGAAGAATGGGTTTTTTGAGTCCTTTCACCTTTAGCTATAAGATAGCTAATTTTTGGTCCTCAAGTAAACATCTCAGAAATGGCTCCTTGTTCCTTTATTATTTGCAAAGATATGTTATTTTATTGCACTTTCCTTCCCCCACAGAAGGAAGAGCCTGCTTTGGTGGGCCTTAGGCCCAGGACCTCCGAAAGTTAAGGGAGGAGGAAGAAAGCTTTGGAGGATGTTCTAAGGGGCAAATAAATTAACAAAATAATGGTGCAAGGAGACTCCTGGAGAAAATTCAGTTAGGGAAGAAACACAGAGGAGTCAGACCCAGGAGGAAGCTGACAATGTAAAACCAGGAAATGATCTTTAGTTAATCAAGCACTGAAGATAATAGGAAAAAGATGAGATGCAAAAAAAAGTGACAAAAGTCATCCTGTAAAACAAATGCTAGTTCCTTGTTCTCTCTTCTTATCATATGATCTTTCAAGCTTTTACTCTGTGTCTCTGGATAGCTGAAGGAAATGCAAACACTCAATAACTTGAACTTATTCATGTAGGCAGAGATTTGATAAGACATCTGGTTAACTAAGTGAACTGTCTCCTTTTTACCAATGTTATCACTTTTATATGTTATGGGGCCACGTGGTGGTTGCTGATTTCCGTCTCTGTAATTTGCTTTGCTTCCTGTTATTTGATCTTGACTAGCAACCTTAAGAATCACATCTACCTCATCAGCTACCTTGGCTCCAACTGAAACCAACTGTGGGCCTCTGACACCTTCATATTGTTCATATCCTTGGACTATAGCCTTTCCCTCTAGCCAGCCTTGTGCTCCTCTTCCTAACTTTAAATTCCTGAGTTCATCTTTGCCCACAATTAGGATTTCCCTTTAGGTCACACTGTGTCCACAACCCATGTAGTGCTGCTTGTGAGCCGAGTTTCCTGTGGTCTCCCAGATGACACTAGAGCATGTCTCACCAATTCACGGATGATTTCCCAAAACCAAGATGGAAAATTTTTAGGACTTCAGGACATAGGCAGACCCCCTACTGCCGACTCTTCCAAATTGTAAACACATAAGTCACACCACAACCCACTTAGCAAATATCTGAGTGTCCTCAGGGTTGCACTTTTGAATGGATCATATTCCTTTGGCACGTTCCAAAGAATGCAAAATCACAAGAGAAGTAAAAGTTCTGCAGACTTGAAGAACAAAATACCATGGGAACGAGTTTTTTCCACCACCAGGAGCTCTATAGCTGAAATCTGTTTCCTTCAACTCCCCACCAAATATCCTATTATCAGTTTCCAAGCCAGCAAGAACACATTTGTACAAATGTGACCCAGGCTTACTCAATGGATGGAGCTTGCTAGAAAGCTCAAGCAGTAAGCAGTTTTACAAAGCCTAAGAATATCCATTATTAATGTTATCTCCTCCAAAGAGGTCAAATGATGGAGTAACACTGACAGAGACCAGTCTTTAAGAAATGTACAAGAAGTAAGCTTTCATTTTGTTTCATTCAGATATGCATTTTCCTTTCACCAGATCCCAGTGCCTCAGATCCAATGACCTAGAGATTCATGAGACTGAAATCACCCTGGTAAGTAGGTAATCTTTTAAAAATCCCAGATAGTCCTGCTACTAAAAAGCCTCCTAAGCCATTAATGATGCTACTGACAATGCTTTAAAAAAATTGTGGGTAAAATAAATTTACTATTTTTTAGTGTATTCTGTGACATTAAGTACATATACATTGTTGTACAACCAACACCACCATTGATTTCCAGAACTTTTTCATCTTCCCAGAGAGAAACCCAGTGTCCGTTAAACCCTAACTCTTCATTCCCCCTCCCTGGCCACACCATTCTACTTTCTGTCTCTATGAATTTGACTACTCTGGGTACCTCATATAAGTGGGATCATATGGTATTTGTTTTTTTGCAACTGGCTGATTTCACTAATAATTCATCACCAACATTTTCCTCAGCCAACTTGTTTTTATGTCACATAGATCCAGATGTACCTTTGGTTTTATTGAGGGTCCAAACATCCCTTTTCAACAATATATTCCATCAGTTAATCAGCAAGAATTTATTGAACCCTTACTATGTGTTTAGCAGATGGATAGGTCCCATGAGAAAATAAGAATTTTGAAAAATAATCATTATCTCTGCCCTTAAGAAACTTCTAATTTTGTAGATCTGGAGACAAAATAAACACACATAAAATAGTAGGTAACAACATATATACACATGTATACAGACAAAAACACGCCTACTCACATGTAGACATCTGACCTCATTACCACGATGTGATAATGAAGGCTTTGGAACCAGTGGTAGATATCTGTAAAAGCGAATCCATCTTAGGCAAGTTTCACTGCATTTTGGGAAATAGCATTTAGTGAACTCATTTTTGAAAATTCTTTACTTCAGTCAGTGGTTTGGGGGAAATTTTAATTAAAGAAAAATCTAAATAAATGTTAACTATTTAAGGATTTTTTTTTTAAATGGGAAGTAGGATCTTAGCTCACATATCTCTCTCTCAATGTGCCTATTCACTTTAGATATTTCACTGAATCCTGCTAAAAAGCAGTCAGCTATTTGCCATCTGTACTGAACAGCTGCAATTTCCTTCCTATCCAAGTGCAACATTTTATTATAGAGAAATTGGCATATTGTGTTTGCCACTTGCTTTTCACATATCCCTCCCCATGGCTAGACTAATCAGGGAAGAAGTATCTTTATGTTCCAGCTCCTGGCTAGGTCAGGTGAATACGAGTGACATCATGTGTATCCTCTTCACCAAGTTAGCATTAACTTGCCTTGCCAGACCCTTGAAGCTTCTTATGTGAGACATCTGCGCCCAATGTTATTTATGAATAGGATCAAAATGTAAAAATATCCACGGGACTTCCTGTTAAATGTATCAGATTGAAAGCAAATATTTATCTTGCTACTTCTGAAGTTGTATTAAAATGAGAGTAGAAAAAAAAAGGATACAAATCAACAAGGAGAAAGAGAACAAGAAATATGATCTCATCAAATAAGAAATGTCAACAAAATTTTGGAATCTGGAAACAGATGGACAAATGGTAACTAATTTATCAGAGTCCAGAAAGAATATTGAGGAGGAAGGCACAAGAAATAAGTCAATGCATGTTGCAGAGTCCTAGACAGATTTAGGAATTAGAGGCAACACATTTCGAGGCTAGAAGTGTGGGCTTAAAACAGAAAGGTTAGTTTAAAATCTGTGTAAAGAATGGTGAGACTTCCAATTCTATTTTTTATTTATTCCTGACCACTGGTGAATTAAACCTTCTTCACCTGGGCAGGAGAGTGGAGGCATTTCTCTTTCTCTAGGGAAATTTAACCTGGAAAGCTCTTCTTCAGTATAAAGTTTCAGCAGAAGGTAGAAGGAGGATGTCAAGAAGGAAACAGGGACCATTATGTGACAGGTTTATCTTGGTGAGCCATCTGGTTCCCAGAGTTCTGGCTACCAATCTTATATTCTCCTAGAAAGCAACTAGAAGGTTGCTCCTTGTAGAAAGAGACACATGGGCCCAGGATGCTCGTAGGTACTGATGTGTATGGTTTCTCATGAAATGAAATGGTCCCCATCTTATCACCCCATGATAAAGCCCACTAATGAACAAGCAATTCCAATGCCCGCTTCCATAAACACTCTTTTCTTTCTTTCTTTTTTTTTTTTTTGAGTTGGAGTCTCACTCTGTCACCCAGGTTGAAGTGCAGTGGTACACTCACAGCCACCCCAGCGTCCACCTGCTGGGCTCCAGGGATCCTTCTGCCTCAGCCTTCCAAGTAGCCGGTGCTACAGGCATGCACTACCACACCTGGCTGATTTTTTTGATTTTTGTAGAGACGAGCTCTTGCCAAGTTGCCTGGATTGGTCTCAAACCCGTGGGCTAAGGCAATCCACTCGCCTTTGCCTCCCAAAGTGCTGGGATTACAGCATAAACATTCTTAGGGATTCTAAATCCACTTTTATTCTCTCTCTCTCTCTCCTTTTCCAGAGCTTTTTAAAAAAATTATGCATAGAGTGTTATATATTTGACGTAGTCTGGAAATATATCAAAACATAAAGAAACATAAAAACATGTAGGCTTTTCCTATGTATGTTTATATCATAAATATTTTCAATATATCTCTATTTTGATAAAATCTTCTATTGTACTTTTTTGACTTAATAATATATTATTAACATCTTTACTTGCAATTAAATACATTGCAGTAACATTATTTTGTATAGTAAATAGCACTCCTCAGTTGGGTATAATTATAATTTATCCTGTTAATCCCTTAATGTTTGACATTTGTACTATGTCCAATTTTCAGTATAATAAACAACACTGAAGTAAACATAGATCATTGCAAACTTGACTATTTCCTTAAGATTATTCTAAGAAGAATTGCTGGATCCAAGAGTACACACTTTTTCTTTTTTTAAAATATATTATTTATTTTTTTAGTACACACTTTTTCAAAGTTTTAATGTATATAACTGAGTTGCTCTGAAAATCTTCAACAATTTATAGTTCTACCAGCAAAGTATGAGAGTATCTTTTTCCCATTTTTGCCAACATTTGGAATTATCACTAAAAAAAAGGAAAGAAAAGCCTCAGCAATTTAATGCTAAATATGGCGTCTTATTGCTGTCTTAATATATATTTGATGACTATTTAGCATTTTGAACTGTCGTTAGCTACTTATATTTTAAAAGTTGATTATCCATAGCATTTATCCATTTTTATTGAAATAATTATCTTTTCTTATTGATTTGTTCATACGTACTGTTTAGATATCTAAGCATAAGCCATTATTGTGTTACAGATAACAAATATTTTCTCTTATTTGAAATTTTCCTTTTAACTTTTTTTCCAGTTCCAGTATTAGTTTTAGTGCCCCTTTCTTAAGTATGAATACAGGACCAGGGATCCTCAGACATGTTGCCACATTAAAAGAGATATCAAAACAAAAAATAGAAAAAAGAAAGAAAGAAATTAGGAAGTGCAATTAACTAAACATTTTTGTCTTACTCTCCCCATTCATATATTGAAACCCTAACCCACAAATTGATCATATTAGGAGGTGAGACTTTGGGGAAGTATTTAGTGGAGGCTTTATAAATGGGAATAGTACCCTTATGAAAGAAATCCCAGAGTTCTCTCACCCTCTTTCTATTATGAGGATACAAGAAGATGGCAGTCTGCCATCCAGAAGAGGATCCTCACCATAATCTGGCCATGGTGGATGCCAGATCTAGGGCGTTCAGCTTTCAGAACTTTGAGAAATAAGTTTCTCTTGTTTATAAGTCACTCAGTCTATAGAATTTTGCTATAGCAGCCGGAACAAAGATAAGAGAAGACTAAGACAATGAAAGAAGGAAATAAAACCTTAAGAAATCATGAAGGAAGTATGAGTTTCAGAGAGATAAGATAGTGTATTCATAAAAAAATAGATGCTATAAAAACAAAGAATATGATATAGGGAATATAAAAAGATACAAAACTTTATACTGTGTATTCAATAAAGCAGTTGAAGGATCATCTAATACAAATATACCATAAAGTAGAAGAGAAAAAAAAAAAGAAGAAAAAAGTAGGCAATTTAATTAATATAGAGTTCCAGAAAAAGAGAACAGATAAGTCAGAGGGAAATAAATTATCAAAGAAAAAAATACACACACATGAAAAAAATCCCAAACATACCCAAACACCTAAAACCCAGATTTTATGAGATTAAAAAGTCCTCTTAATAACCCAGACATAAAAAGCATATGTGCCTTTTGATTAACTCCACATTATTATCTTTAAGACTGTAGTCAGTAGATAAGTGGTTAATTTGCAGTGGAAAAAAAAAGTCACTTTAGGCTCAAGTCTGTAGTCCCAGCTATTCAGGAAGCTGAGACTGCAGAATAGCTTGAGCCCTGTAGCTTGAGGCTGCAGTGAGCTATCATTGTACCACTGCACTTTAGCCTGGGCAACCTAGCAAGACCCATCTCTACAAAAATAAATTTTTAAAAATCACTTGATTTTTCTTAAGTAGAGTATGAAACTCTATGTCTGAAAGCTGTGGAGTTGGGTCTCAAAAGAGAGGACAATATTCTTCATTCATGAACTCTTCTGTATCAAATATTTTCTATTTTCTCTTTCAAACTCCTTCTCACATTTGAACCCTACCTTCACCCTAACTAAACCACTCATATCTGAAAAATGCTGCTTTGTTCTAGTCAAGACAAAAAAAAAAGTGCTACAAGTTTAGAGAAAAAGCAGTACATGTGATTGGGAAAAATTATGGCTGTGCTTTTCTTTCTTTTTGTTTTTGTTTTATAAATTTCTAATAATATAGAAAGTGACTATATTTTGATGTTACAAGTAAAGAGTGTTTATTTTTTCTCTACCCTAGGGATATGGAAAGCATAAAAAAAAGAGAAAGATATGAGTGATTAGCTGTGGGGAGTAGGTTTGTGTGGTTTGTGTATATTTTTCAAGATAAATGGAATGTCAGTGTGCTAAATAGCATCTGAAAATTACTGTAAACTAAATTTTTCATACTATTATTTATAAAATTAGGCAAACATCAGTTGAATATAAAAATAGGAAACAACAGTTAAAACTGTTTTGAGTACCACTTTATAATAAACTGCCAATAAAACTTTTGATTTTTTTTAAGTCTGTGGAACAGCAGATTTATTAAGGGCTTATCAACCATACTATTTTCTTTAGACAAACCTATAAGCACCAAAACTTATTAGCTCTTTGAATCATTATGTATCACCTAACAATATATAGACAGTGTCTCATTGGAAAGAAACTTGATTTAATTATGGCAATTTTTCTAGAGCAAGAAGTAGACAATTGATGACTTAATGACACCTTACATGTGCAATAAACAGTAAAACTTAGCTAATATTGCAGCGCTGTTTCCTTGAATCTAAAGTACCAAATGAAATCATCAGTGTATCATTTGAATATATCAATAGATCATTAAAATTCTGGAATGCACAATTGGCCTTTATCATTGAACACCAATAAAGCCAGCCAAAATGGTTTTCTTTCTTTTGTGGGAGCCTTTTTAGTGAGACCATAATTGGGCTTCTCACCTAACTGTCAAGATGGTAATAATAATAAGTCAGCATTATCAAATAATGTTAAGGAATAGCTCGCATGAACTGAGATTATTCCCAGGACAATCAGCCTCTGCCAGTCACCATGCTGTTCCTCATGCATTTGAGGGCTGGTTATCTCAGAGGAGATATTATCTCAAGTATTCTTTTTTCCCTCTTGAAACCAGGCCCTATATACTTTGAAAGAAGAGCAGAGAACACAGAAAAGAGTCTTAGGAGGATAAAGGGTTACAGGAAAAGAATAAAAGCTGCTTGTGGATGTTAATACAAATTACCCAAGTGAGTCATCTCTTCTGAATCACTCCTTCCTCCTGGGAAGAGGCTCTGGGTGCACCTGCCTCCAGAACCCAGAGACTATTTACAGAAAGGCAGCTACTAAATGAGGCTTGTGTTGAAACCTGTGTCACCCAATCTTCTAATTACAGGTGTCTATGGTTAAAACTTGCAACTCACCAATCTGGAAGATGTTATGACTCTATGTTCACTAATTGCTGAGTCAGTTTTGATACCAGGCAGCTTATGACTTGAACACACTATATTCTGAATTCATATGGGCCTCATTCACTTCCCTCCATGCCAACACCATTTCCCACCCTCCCGTTACCTCACAATGACTTTTGTTTTCTGCTCCTGCTCCATATCTGGCCTGGTGAAATAAGCATAGATCTCTAGACATTGTCAACCTTCACTGAAGGAAGCAAAGCTCCAAAAGAACTAGGAAAAAAGGAGTATGTCTATTTTCTTCAGATATTTGAATTGGGTAAGAAGGAAACAAAGCTCAAAGTTATTACAAACTTTAAAATATTTGAGCTGTGTGCTAGATGCTTTACTTTTGTAATATATTTAATTAAAGCAACAATACTTCAGAGCATGATTGCTGACTCAGGAAACTAAGACAAAGGTAGGCTGGGTTGTGGTCCAAAGTCGCAAAGCCAGTCAGTGACCAAGAAAGAATTTGTGAATCCAGGTTTACCTGTCTGGAAAGTTGGCCCACACCATCCCAAACGTTGAATACTAACAAATATATGGTTGATGGGAGCCATGAGGGCAAATTGCATGGCTGTTACTATGCATTGTCTACTGCAAATGAGGTAATATATTTGAAAGGGCTGTGTAACTATAAAGTACTCTTCAAATGTTATTAACTTTATTATGGTTACATTTATTACCACTTTGTTGGGTGTAACACTGCATATATCATAAAACAGATAGATATTTAGAATCACCAATCCCAAATAAACATAGCTGAGGTTGTGGTGAGCCAACTTCTCAGCACAGCAAAGATACACCCATAGTGCGTAGTATAATTTCTTAAAAATAAGTCCAGCCTGAATGTAAACTATAGCTATAAACTCACCTTTTTTGCCTTTCACATCTTTGATTTTCCCTTCTGTCTCTTACTTAGTTGTAGGAGAGCCAATTAATGTGATTCATAGTTCAGAGTAACAAGTCAGTTTAAGGGCTGAATGCCATCAAAGTGTATTACAGTTTATAATAAAATATTATTTTTAAAGTTTAATATTTTAATATACAACCAGCTTCTAAATATCACTAAGAAAAATAAAACCATCTTAATAGTTATGGAGTTGGATAAACCAGTGTGGTGCTATATATCATGAAACATATATATGCAGATATAGAAAACAAACTATCCAGGATTCATTAATAAGTGAAAAACTTTGTCAATTGCAAAATTACAAGTGTGGTTTGAGTCCATTAACATATTTTACAAATGTATGACAACATATATGTTTAAAAAAAAGGATAACTGAAAGGATGCACGGCACACTTTTAGCTCGAGTTAACTTAGGGAGAAAGTATACATATAGGAAAAGGAGAGGAAGATTTTCACAGCCTGTTCACAATATTTCATGTACAAGATGAATAAATGCAAGTATTAATTTTATAATAAAAAATCAGCAGTAAATTTTTAAATTACAAACTTATTATTTATCAAAAAAACGATTTAAAATAGATGCTGCTTCATTGTGTAAGTTGGTAAAATGCTTTCAAACAGAAGGAAATCATTTATCAAAGAAATAATGTTTTTATTTTAAAATTCCATTATTGAAGAACATGAGTTTTTATAATAAAAAGACCTACCAAGTGCCTAGCTTGAATAAATAAACAAAGTTCTTGAAGGCAGATCACCACAAAATTTCAAGATGTTGCCAATAAAGGGAAATTTCTAAAATTTTTCAGGGAGAGGATAAAAACTAATATATAAGGTCTGGAATTAGAAAGACAGTAGACTACTTAAAACAACACTAGAAGTTAGAAGACAGTAGATTACTATCTTCAAAGTACTAAAGGATTTCAACCTAAAATGCTATACCCAACCAAACTATCAACTGTGATGGTGATGGGGAAATAAAGATATTTTAAGATATACCAAGGATCAAAAGTCCACCTCTTACAATCCTTTAACAAAAAATGTTTTTGGAAGATATGCTTCATTTAAAGGAATAAACAAAAGAAAGCAGGGCACAAATACTGAAAAAATAGGGGCACAGAACACTAGAGAGACAAGAAATATTTTGTTTGCTGTAATGATTGCAATGATAAGTGCCTGGACAACATATAACCTGGCCCAGAAAGCAACTAGTGAACTTAGAACAGGAAAATAAAAGGGCTCCAAGAGGGTGTCTTCAGGGAAAACAAACATAAATAATTTGATGTATTTAACAGCGTGAGAAGTTTTAGGTGAGTTTGAGAAGAAAACATAACATACACATAGAAAATTGAGCAAACAACATTTAAAAAATTAAATTTAATCATAGGATAACTCTTGTCTCAGCAGAGAAGAATATTTTTATAACCATTATATTAATACTGATTTAACTAAAAAACATAATTTTACTCTAATGGGATAAATGTGAGAGAGATATGATGGAAGCTATTGGGATAAGAATGTGAATCCTTATCCCAATCATATGACGTCACTGACCTCAATCAAAGAATTGACAAGTTGACAGTGAGTCCAAAAACACATAATTTTGAAATTGGGAGGTAATTATGTAAAGAGATAGACAAAGAGTTGAAAAACATTAATCACTAGAAGTAGGGCCCTGGAGAAAAGAAGGAAGGGGAGGGGTCTGCTGTCTTATCTTAGAAATTTTGTAATTATCCTTTAACTTTTAAATATGTGCTACTATTAGTTTGGTAAAACCAAAATTTAGTTTAAAATCAACTAAAATTACAAACATAAAGTTCTAACAATGGACTTTATTTGTTTGCATATAATAGTATATTAAACTACCTTTAAATATTATGTGTTTAAATAATTTTTAATGACAAAGCAAATCCTCATGAGATAATAAATTTTGAAAAATCAGGGTACAAAGTCTATTTGGCATATGATCCAATGCTTTAGAAAAATTAGAAAGATTAGCTGTCAGGATAGAATTATAAGTAGTTATTTTGTTTGCTGTAATCTTCTATATTTCTAAGTTTTTAGGTATGTATTACTTTTATGAAATAAAAAGAGTTAATTATTTGTTTTAAATATATGATGCTTCATAATCATGAAAATACCTATTCTCTGGTAACTCTGCCAAGACCCAAACTCAAGAAATTGATTTAAAGTGCAGGAGGGGAGTTTCAAATTAGACATTTGGAAACAAGTATTACTAAACTGTGAAACTGGCTACCTGGGAAAGTAACAGAAAATATTTTAAAACAAGGTTGACCATCATCTTAGAATATCACAGCTGGAAGGAAACAACAAGATGGCCAACTCCAAAGCAGTTCTCTACATTGAGCATTGGAGAGTTTATGTGGCTGATCTAAAGTCACAAAGTTATTAAGAGGCAGAGGCATGGTTGAAATGTCTTGTTTCAACCTAGTAGCTGTTTTCCCCCCACTCTTAGGATGTACCTAAACTCCATGAAATGCCTGAAATGTAATTTAAATGTATGGAATTGGAAAACATAAATCCCAGTTTCTCAAGTCTGTTTCTTCCCCTGTTTCTACTCTAGTTCATTTTTATCTTCTGGCCTCTCCACAGACTGTCATACAATAAAGGCATAGGATATCATGTAAGGTGTGCAATTTTGCCATACTGTGAAGCTGTGTCTTGCAGAAATGTTCTCTTTGAATAACATCTCCAAACAACCACTGTGTAAGCCTCTACAAGCAGGTAGTGCTCAGCAAGTGGTGTTGAGCAATGCTCTTTTTATATACATCTCGTCTTATTTTTCAAAATTAAATCAGTCAAGTTTTAATTTGTTTTGCTTTTTTCTGTTTAAATTACTGAATTTAAGACAAAGTTTCTACTTAGGTACTTTCCAGGTAACTTGTTATTTCAGTGGAACACAATCTGGTTTTTAGATTTGGAAACTGGTTTGGATTTAAAAAATGTTAAAACAGGTGACTGATGAAGTAACTTTTGGTCCAACCAATAGTTGGGATAATTTATGAATAAAATGACACACCAATGAATTTACTTGACTTCAAATCATTAATTTGGTCTCTGGAAGTCCTACCTACAGAATTGGACTGATATGGAAATGGCAGAAGCAAGAGGTTCTCTAATGGTGGTAGAGCAATGTCAGTGTTGAAAGTCAAAGGCATTGGTTCCTGAAAGACACACACCAAGGCTTACATGGTCCTTTCTCCTTTCTTCTCATACTCCTGTCCTCATTCCCTTTCATTCATTAGTAGGCAGCCATGTATTTAATGTCTGCTATGCCAGGCACACTGAGAGACTTTCTGCCTCAGCCTTCCTACTAGCTGGGACTACAGGCATGCAATATCATACCCAGATATTTTTTTTTTAAAGATATGATATCTCTCTATGTTACCCAGGCTGGTCTTGATTTTTTGAGCGCAAGTGATCCTCCCACTTTGGATTTCCTCAGTGCTGGGATTACAGGCACCCAGCCAATTTCCTTATTTTAAAAAATATACGTATACACATATCCACAAGGGATCTTCAAAAATTGATGTACGCATGGATTAAAAACTTTTTTTGAACTAAAATGAAGGTATACTAACTTGTCATAGCATATCTGAACAGGGTCTAGTTTGAGGCACTAAGAAGAATAAGATATTAGTTTGAAAAGAGCCCTTGTCAGAGCAACATGAATTCTGTTAAAATTGAAAAAGAACACACAACAAATTTATGGTGAAGCTTGGGTGAAAAAATGGTGGAATCATTGATGCTTTATGAAAAGCTTATGTGGACAATGCCCCAAAGAACCTTAAAAAAAAATCTCTAAAGGGCATCCATTTTTCTTTCCTTGAATGTGTAATATATGTGTGTGTATATATGTGTGTGTGTGTGTGTGTGTGTGTGTGTGTGTGTATAACTGTCCTATACTGTTCTATCAGAACACATCAGTAAAACCATATTCATAGGAATAAGGACACAACCATCAAGACAAAAAAGTGTGCAGTTGATAGGCCTGTGAGCAGAGTGTTAGGGGTCATGGAGTCAGTGGCAGAGAAGAGAGCAAGTGGGATGGGGAGGAGATTTAAAATGCCCTAATAAAATTTTGACAAGCCAAAAAGTGACTTGATGAGACCTTTTTTTTGTTGTTGTCTGTTTTTTTAAGAACTAAAAGAACTAAAATATGGTTTATGTGACTTTATTCTTTTTTTTCTTTTCTCGAGTTGGAATCTCACTCTGACACCCAGGCTGGAATGGAGTGCAATGGCACAATCACAGCTACCGCATACTTGACCCACTGGGCTCAGGCCATCCTTCCCCCTCACCCTTCTGAGTAGCTAGAACTACAGGCACACACTACCATGCCTGGCTAATTCTTTGAGTTATTGTAGAGATGACATCTCACCAAGTTGCCCAGGCTGGTCTCGACCTCCTGGACTTAGGCAATCCTCTCACCTTGCCTTCCCAAAGTGCTGGGATTACAGGCATGAGCCACTGGGTCTGGCCTGTGCAACTTTATTCTAACAGTGAATTTCGTCTGTTTTCTTAACTGCCAAAACAAGAGAATAGTTTTGATACAACAGACATCTTACATCAAGGATAGTATGCCAGGGGAGCAGAGTACTGTGAACAGCACATGGGCTTGGGAGCCAGGAGCCTGGATTCAAGTCCCAATTGTGCTCCTTTAAAGCTGAATGACCTTAGGCTAGTTTCTTATGTGTAAATCGGTGTCTGTGAGGTCTAAATGAGAGACCTGTGGCAAGGCAAACAGCAGAGTACCCAGCACAGATGAGGTTAATTTCCCTCTTTCTCCCATATAGTCAGCATCCCCCTTTGGTTTCAAAGATGTCGCCCACCCTGTCTTTGTACCTTTTGCTTCCATCCATAAACTTCTAGCAACTTCCTGGTGCTGTTTTATTCTCAAAACAGATGGTAAGATTTGATTGTATATGCAATTTAAACAGTTTCCCTCTTTTTGGGTTTTCTTTCCTTGTCATCCAGTTTAAATTATGAGCTCTGAAGCCATTGTGTTTAAACTTGTTCAATAGATTCCATCATTTATTTATTTAGTTTTTACTCTATTTAAGGTACTGTGGTAGCTAAAAGATGAATCAAATAGAAACAAACTCTGCCTTCAACGAGCTGTTAGTTGAGACATATAAACCCACATGTCCATATTGGATTGCCTTACAGAAACAAGGTCTAAATGAGTGTTCTAGGAACTCAGAGGAGGAAGACATCATTTCTGAAGAATTCACCATAAAGAGGCTTCCAGCGTTCAGGCCATAGTAAGTGGGCCTGGAAGATTAGGTACATAGAGGTATCAGGCATTGCAATAACAATTAAACATGAGATATATTGAGAGAACAGCTCTTGGTCTGCTATGACCGGAATCTAGGATCCATATGAGAGTCATTGGAAATGTGGTTTGAAAGGTGCTCTGAGGGCAGACTGCCAGGAGCCATGGATAAAATAGGAGAATGAGCTATTTTCTGTAGGTGAGTGGAAGGGTTATATGATAGGATTTTTCTTTACAACAATTAATCTACTATTAAAAGGCAATTTGGGTTGAAAAGTAAAGCTCTGGGAAGGGTGAAAACTATTTGAAAGATGGTTGATAATTGGGATTGAGGAAACAGGAGCTGAACTGGGGCACTAACAGTGAAATGAAAAGGAAACAAAGGGATGGATAATTCCAGACATCACTGAGGATAAACCAACAGAACTGGCAACTGATTCCTTTTGTAGAGTATGTATTTGCATCATGCAAGGGCACCATTAACTTCCCCAGCAAAAGTCCCTTTTAAGCCTAGCCTGTAGTTACTGATAGGGCCTCAAGTTGTCATCCCTTTTTCCACCAATCTAATTGCATGCAATAAAAGCTTGATGTAACACGGTTAGCCTGCAACAGATGGGTTATTCCCCTGCCACTAGCATGGCATTAGACTTCTCTGAATTTGATTATGATAGTTTGGAACTCCCCACAGAGGAATCACGATAAACATCCTGACCCATGGCATTGTTCTCTTGAGCCAGGAGACTAGAGCATAATGTGTACTGTCCAAGGAGAGCATTTGAATTGGTGGACATGCTGCACATCCTTTCTGCGGCTGCCAGTGAGATAAGAAAGAAGGAGAGAGAGAGAGAGAATGTGTGTGTGTGTGTGTGTGTGTGTGTGTCTGTGTGTGTGTAAATGGTCTTTTCTAAAGAAAGCTCGGCCACTTTTCCCAGTGGCAGGTTAAAGCCTGTGCTTCAGTCTGGTGCTTTCAGGCACTGCTTCCCTGATGATTCCAATAGAAGCAGCCTCTCCTCCCTGCTTTGAGTTTTCTCCCTGTAACACAAGATCCTTTAAGTTAACAATGGAAATCAGGCCTAGAAAATGGGACAACAAGAGCTGTGAGAGAGAGAAATAAAGAAGGAGGATAGAGGCTAAGGGGGGCCAGGAGGAAGACAGACAAAGAGATAGGAGGAAAGCAAAGGAAATGGAGAAAAGGCAGGGAGAGAGAGTCGAGGGAAAGTCAGGATACGCCTCCTTTACCAATGAGGGAGTTGGCCTATGTCTGAGAAAAAGAGAAGCTGTCCAGAAAATGCCAGAACTTACACATGGCACAGGGTCATACTCCACCACCTCCGCTCACTTAATCTCATTCCTTTGCTTTTATTTTTATTTCTCCACCCTGACTGCTTTTTTCCCTTTTTATTTCTTCCTCTTTTCCCTTGTCTTTTTCTGCCCTTCCTCTTTACGCGTGATTTAGTTCTAGGAATTCCAGGCTCTTTCTGCTTGGTCTATGACATGAAGTTTGGGCTAAAATTGCAGCTGAACACTGAGCCAATGAATGTGCCCAAAGAGTCCTCCCAATCCTCTTTTCCTCCCTCCCCGCCACACTAACCTCCAAAGTCTGGCTCTGCTCTGTGTAGTTGCCCTGAGCCATGTGACAGAGTTGTCAAACTGTTGTCTTGACCTTGTCAAGTGTACACAGGAGCACTCTCACTTGCCTCTGATTTCCAGGCAGCTCTGGAGTGGATTTTCCCCTAGACATTCCAATATAGCCTCCCTTATTTTTAGACCTTCTGTTATAGAGGCCAGTGCTCAAAATCTCTCAGGAAAAATAAAGTCTTCTGCCATCCTCATTTGGTGATAGCTGGGGTAGTGAGCAGTGGGCTTACAGGCAGAGTACCTTCATCCCTTTTCATGTTCATTGCTATGTCTATCTTTGCCCTACATAAAGATTCCTGGCATTTAGTGTTAACGGGAGTGAGAAGTAGGGAGGGTAATCCCAGGGAGAGCATGTAATCTACTAATTGAAGCACAAATATATGCAAGCATTTCTCTACTGGTTCATTAATTTGTCAAATAAACATCCACTGAGTATCTACTATGTGCCAAGCTATATGCCAGACATGTTGAATATAAAACTAATTGACATATATCTCTTCCCTGAGTACACAGTCTTATGTAATAGAAAGATGTAAAAACAAATCATTAAAGCAGAAGAAGAAAGTGAAAAACTATGAAGACTAGATGATACAGGGGTTTGATCTTAAAGGAAGAGTGGTTCATTGCATAATATGAAGAACAGGGACTCCAGGTAGAGTAAATAACATAAAACATACCAGAGCAGACATGAGCCCAGGCTATTTATGGGGAGGGAGAAGCTCACTGTGGTTCTATCATATGTGTGGGTGGCAGGAAAGTGACAGGAGAAGATGAAAATCTATGTAGGGGACAAGTTATAAAAGGCCTTGCATACTGGATTCAGTCAGGATTTGTACTGGAGGCAATGAGAGTCACTGAAGAGTTAAGAAATATTAGGTGGTAACATAAGGAAATCTCAAAATTGGAAATCACAACAGCCCAATCAATGAATGTGAAAAACAAAAAATAGTAACTTAGAGAAAAAGTTGGCAACCTTTTCCTGTGGAGGATAAGATAGTAAATATTCTAGGCTTTTCAGGTCATTTGGTCTCTGTCATAATGATTCATCTCTGTTATTATAGCATGAAGGAAGCCAGAGACAAGTCATTCAAAAAATTGAGCATGGTTGTGTTCCAATAAAACTTTATTTACAAAAGCAGGTTACAGTCTGGATTTGGCCCACAAGCCATAGTTTGGTGACTCTTAAGTTAGAGAAAAGTTTCAGAATAGAATGTTACAGACTTTGTAGGTGATTCCCTGTGTATTGAAGACAGCAGTACAGCATTTGAAGCTTTTCCCCTAACTGTGCAACCTTCCCCTACCAAGGCCAAAATAATGCCTTTATCAATGTTATGATCACAGTTCCATAACAGATGAAAAAAATGACACATGGAAATAAATGGACCAATTTAGGAAAGAGTTGAATCTGTCAACTAAAACAGTGGGAGTAGCAGCATGGGCTATCCACAGAAAAACCCAATTCAAATGAAAAACTCTTGGTTTATGAAGAGAATTGAAGCTGCCACTCAATGGCTAGGCTTTTTGGAAGCATGTGTAGTGAAATTTCCACTGAATTATGGTTTCTTTAAAGTGCCTTATGGCAAATCTCCTGAATCCTTACACATTTGTAGAGGGGACAGGAGACAGGGCAATGTCTTATGCGTGCCTTAACCTAGTTTCAGCTTTTCACTGCAGCAACTACCCCAGGCTACCAAGCATCCCTGCCAATTCGAGTCCTAGGACTTTCAGGGATGCCTGAGTAAGGCCACCCCCATTGTTGATGAGGGCAGACATCTGAGACCTATTGCTGCCCAGGTAGACCCTTCTACAGTAGAGATTTTAGAGAATCAAGTAGGCAGCAAGTAAATAGCACAGGATCCTAAATAAGAAAGGTCCTGGTTTGAATCCAGTGTTAATTTAAGAGAGTCAGTTAACCTCTCTGATCTTCGGGTGCCTCATGTATAAATTAAGGATTTTTAAATAACTTCCTCACGTAGTGTAAAGATGAAACAAAGTTATATTTGAAAAGTATGTAACACAGAATCCAGCATATATTCGGTATTTAATAAACACGAATGATTAGTGTTACGTTTTTTTAACTTCTGTATCCATTTGAGGAAACCCTTGGACCATGGAGGTATAGAATGGGGTTCTTCCCCTTTCAAGGATCATGAATGATCTAAGAGAGGCACTGCTTAGTTCACAGGGCCCGAGATCAGGAAACCACCTGATTGTGTCAGTGCTAGGGCCAGGTGCTTTCCATACTTTTCATTACTTAACGCTTGACAAAATCTTGGGGTTTTTTGTTGTCGTTGTTGTTTGTTTGTTTGTTTTTCCATTCATATCTACCTAGGGGAAGCCAACGCTGAGAAAGTTTGGAAACTTGCCTGCAGTGACACAATTCATCAAGGTCACCCTAGAACCCAAACCCAGGCCTACACAGAACAAGTTTATTCTTTTTTTCAAACCACGTCATGCAGTTGTAATTATCTATGTATGTGACTTAATACCCCTACCTGCTATCAGTATAAGCCATTCCCCAAAGGTTGTAAGTTCCTTGCTGTCAGTGACTTGTAGACGTTTCTGTATCTCTCATGATATCCAATACAGTGCATTGCACATGGTGGAGATTACTATATCTGTCGAGTGAATGAATCTGCATTCCACCCATTTCTTCTTAGATTCTTCCTCTCTCCATACATGATCTCATCTCCCCCTGGTTGTAGAATCCCTGAAGGGTCCATAACATGCTGAGAGGTCGCAGCTCTGGCCTCTGTGAGCCCATGAATATAGAGAGAAGGGACCCTGCATGGTGGGAAAGCAGGAGAGTGAGGACTAGAACCCAGTCTTAGTCTCTGCCTCTGCATTCCTCCAGGCTGGGGAAACAATGTCCAAGTACTCAGCGAAATTTGTTCTACTAGTTGGGAGACAGGCTTTCTGGAATTGCCAAAACTCCTTTTGCTCTAATCCCCTGACCTGACATGAAGTGGGTGAATGGCTGTCACTGAAGAAAATAGTATTTGTAGCAATGTGTGACTGATGCTCTGTTCTAAGGAGACACCCCTCCACTCCCCAGTTGCACGGTATTTTGATTAGGCCATCAGATAAAATTTGGATGAACTCTGAACTTTTTTGCATGTTTATCCAGATCTCTGAACTATTAAATCTTCCCTCATTGCAACGTACCATGAAAAAACAAATTTATGAATGTATAAGAAAAGTATTTTAATTTAAAAAATAAAGTTGAATTAAATAGCTGTGACCTCTCTTAGCTCTTCCTTCTATTTTTAAACAGCTGTCTTTACTTAAATAACAAGGAAACTTGCCTAGGTTCAACCCCCTTACTTCCTTCCCTGCTCTTCCTCTGGACACATTGACTTAGCTACCACCCAAGTGACCTGGACAGAACTTGAAGTCCCAAAGATGAATGGATCCCAAATGATTCCCCTTGCAGTCTGGCTGAGGCTGTGCTGACAACCCCTTCACAAAATAGGAGATGCACAGGGAATTATCAGAGACTTTGAAGGCAGTGCCTTAAATTCCAGGGCTTTCTTTATTTAATAGTGTTTAAAGGAGCAAGACACTCCCTCAGAGCTCCCTCAGAGGGTTCCCTGAATGTGTGTATCTGGTAGAGAGAGCTGTCACAAAGCAGTACTGAAGATGCCACAGAGGTTAGAATATCTGAGCTCCTGGTGGGGCCTCCTACCAGCAGGTTGAGAGTGAGGATCAACTGTGGATCCCAAAGATGCCCTTCTGTACAAATGCAGACCCATGAAGGAAACTTTCACAATAGTTACTATCTTAACGTGAGGAAAACTGGGTGTTTTGTTTGTGTTTTGAGAGTGGCGCTGAGGAAGGTTTGGGGTGGAAGGCAGGAGCTGGAGAGGGCAGTGGGGCATTGGAAAGCACAAGAAGGCTTTGCATCAGGGCCAGAGGGAGTTTTACATTTTCTCAATGTGTAAACAGTACACAGAAAACTCATTTCTCCGTTTCTATTTTGTTGTTGTTTGTTTTGCCTTGTTGACTCTTTGTAGGCTCTTGTATAGACTGGGTCATGATTCTTAAGCCTCATATACAAGGAAGAAAATAGCCACTACTCCTGTTCCCTTGGTGTGTGCATAGCTTCTTATAAATAAGTCTCAATTAACCATTATTTCTGTGACCTAAAGGGAGCCCCTGCTGATCCTGGCTCTGTTAATAAAGCATGTGCCTGTACTAGAAGTAATTAAATGGGCTGTGCACAATTGTCAGAGCTCCAAGGGCCAAAATACTATCTTTTGCCAGGGCAAGAGTAATAGCAGAGCTCCTTTGTTAAGAACATAATGAGAGAGACAGGCAGAAAGAAAGCCCATTGTCAGCAGCGCAGATAACTTTGGTGTACCTGGGATTTGTTATAAATGTATTTTGATGGCTTATTATGTTGGGAAGAATGTTTCCTTATCTTCAGGACTATTCAGCAGAACAGAGGAAATAATCCCAGTGTGGCATTTATTTAGCTAGATGTAGGTCTCTGATAGAGATGATGGGGTTTATGTAGACCAGGATGGTGACTTTACCTGATCTTCATCAGTCTCCTGGTCTTGCCCGAATAACCTCTGTAGGTGGATAGATGAGCTGCCCACCATTGGACATGTTGCAGAGAGGTTGACCTTGAATAATCATCAAAGACTAATCCTTTTCATGACTGAGACTTTATTTATTTATTTATTTATTTAGAGTTGGAGTCTCACTCTGTCACCTAGACTGGATTGCAGTGGCATGCTCCCCGCCACCGCAGCCTCGACCTGCTGGTCTCCAGCGACCCTTCTGCCTCAGTCTTCCAAGTAGCTGGAATGACAGGCACATGCTATCATGCCTGGCTAATTTTAAAAAATTTATTGTAGAGATGAGGTCTTGCCAAGTTGCCCGGGTGGGTCTCGAACCCTCGGGCTCAGGCAATCCACCCGCCTCAGCCTCCTAAAGTGCTGGGATTACAGGCTGAGCCACCAAGCCCGGCCAACTGGGGCTTTTAAAATGACATTTTGCTCCATATAAAAGGGATTTTCCTTTCCATTTGACATGCAATGGCAAGTATTGGGGAAATAATTCTCATAATCAAAAAACATCTGCAAAACCCTGGGTTTAACAAAGCTGAGAAGGCTTCTTCCATCTACCTCTAGACCAGCCCAAAGCCTTTGATATACTGGTATGTGCTATAACTCTAGAAGGGGGTTACTTTGTGTGTTAGAGAGACTTCCCCAGGCATACTTGACTATAGGTTCTTTTTAAGAGGAAGCTGTTTGCAGGACTAGTGCTCCATAAGATATACTTTGAAAAATGATGTTCTCATAGGTCACCCTATGTACCCTCCTCCCTTTTATTGTATTGTATTATATTGTCTTGCATTATATTTGAGACAGGATCTGTTGCCCAGGCTGGAATGCAGGAATGCAATTATAGCTCACTGTAAACTTGAACTGCTGGGCTCAAGCAATCCTCCTGCTTCAGCTTCCTAAATAATGAGTAGCTGGGACTATAGGCACCACCACATCCAGCTAATTTCTTTAAAATTTTTTGTAGAGATGAGGTCTTGCTTGCTGTTTTTGAACTCCTGGCCTCAAGTAATCCTCCCACCTTGACAATCCAAAGTGCTAGAATTATCAACACTTTTCTTTAAAAAAGCATTTTAGAACTATTCAGACATGGTTGGACTGGTGACATTTGCTGGTCTTCAAAGGTAACCCCCTAGTTGTTGCCCAAAAATCATTGACTTGATCTTGTCAATCCCTGTTCTCCTCTTTCTTTTCTCACCACCCACACAGGCCATCTGGTGACAAACCTGGCTTCATGCAGTGCATGTCATGATACCTGGGCACTATGCTCCTATGATTCTGATCATCACTACTCTCAGAAAGCTGGAATATGCTCTTTATTATGCTGTCTTAGTTTGGGTTTGGAGAATAATAGACTTGGAGAGACTGTCTCCTGGTCTCATTCTCTTTGTTCTTTTCCTTTTAAATATTTCTCCTTCTCTTCTTACATCTGGACAAGTGTCATACTTAATACACAAATTGTGGTCTATGTTTAGATCACTGCAATTGTAGGAGAAATGTTCTCTTTAAGAACTTTGACTCCTTGAATTCTTTTCTGCTTACTATATCCCTGTGGGTTATATTTGCATTTTAAAAGAAGACAAAAGGGAAAAGATGATGGTTTGCCCAGTGGAATGAATTCCTGATTATGACTATTATGCACAATGACAACCTGGTCTAGAGTCTTTGAGAAAATTCTTGTCTTCTGATCACTCTTCTGTTCAGGTGGTGTGGGCCCTTCCTTCTTCATCTGTGCTTAGGGTTGACCTTGCATATTAAGCATCCCTGAGTATCTGGACTACTTTACCATATATGTCTATATAACTAACCACCACAAAACTTAGTGGCTTCAAATGACAATAATTTATTGTTTGTCATGATTTTGTGGGTTTACTGGGCTCAGCTGGGAACTTCTACTCTGTATGGTGCTGACTTGGACACTAATGTGGTTGTACTTAGTTTGGTACTTGGTTGGGGCTGGAACATCCAAGATGGCCTCATTCATGTGTCTATAGTTGGCCATGAATTAAGATGTCACATGGCCTCTCTTCCTCCAAGCTAGTCTGTAATAACTTCCTAAGAACACAGAAGGCCCTGACCTTTGGATATCCCTGAATGGGATTCATATTTCTCTAATTTGCATGTCTCAAAGAATATAAATGGAGCTATCTGATATTAGGGTAAGTCCACAGTATACTATCCTCAAAGTTTTTTTCTGTCAAAGGAAAATGTGTCAACAAAACTTGGTGCCCAACATTAGAATGCTTTAGAACATGGAAAGTTGACAGATATTCTCACTTACTCTCCAGATGTTTGGAGTATGGTAAGTTCCAGTCTCTAGCTCACTTTTGGCTCCTGTGGGAAGACTTAGGAAGCTGCCTAGCATTTTCCTGGAGCATCAGGGTAAATCAAGTATTAAAGATCTTGGCTAAAGGTATTGAGAACAGGCTTCCTTCTGAAGAGCCCCTTTAGCTCAGGTGGTGCTCATTTACTTAAAGAACATTGTGGATTTTAAAATAACAATTTGAGTAAAAGAATAAATTCTAATATCAGTATGCACTATCCCTCTTGCATATCAGATAATTAAACAACTATCACAAAAAGACAGATGTGTGGCTAAGTGTTGAAATTAAGAATAACCATGATCTGCTGTCACATGCATCGTATATACAAAAAAAAAAAAAAAAATCTACCCCAACTATTAAAAAGGAGATTTCAAGTAGATACTAAGAAGACTGTTTTAACTGTTAAACTCTGGGACAGTTCACCAGGAGATATTTGATTCATTTAGTAGAGCTTTAAGAATACACAAGTAATAGCTACTCAAGTTGTCTTGGATGATAGCCTAGCAGAAGTCAGAAGGAAGTATTTTGTGACCTTCTCAAATCATCTTTTGCTCTCTGGGACTATTTCTGCCCACAGTTGTCATATGTTTTCTTCCCACAACATTCATTAGTCTCACAGATACAAAGATATTCATATTTATTTGCATTTAAATTACTTTCTCTTTTGAATCTAGATAACACCTGGGGCTTTATTAGTGAGCTCATTAGGAGTGGTTACCACATGGAAGGGAGGCTGGAATGAGAGGCAGGTCACTCTGGGTACATGCAAAGCCATAGCCTGCCTAACCTGGATACTGGAAGAGAGGACAGGCTGAATTCTGGGTGGCTTTCTTCTCTGGAGTTTCATCTGAGGCAAGCCTGCATTTCAAGCACTACTTCTGTGAATGACCATAAAGGAAGTCGCGATGCTGAATGAGAATACTCAAAAAAGAACTTTCTGAATACTCAGTTCACTGGATTATCAAAGCTTCCTTGCAAATGAGAGCTTGGCTTCCACTTTTTCTGGCCAATTTAATCAAAATAGCTGCACTCATTTCTGCTTAATGATTTGGCTTGCAGGATGCCAGTTGTGAAGTTTGAATAGGTTTTTTTCAGCTCACTCGTTTTTGTCATGGTTGAGGGCTGGCCTAGCCTACAAGTGGGTTGATTTGGATTTGGATGATTCATGTATACTGAGCTTTTAGAAGACATAGCCATTAATACATCCTGGAGGACGTTGGGACTAGCTTGCTGTGGTTTGGCTCCCGGTCTGGACTCCTGCAAGGTCAATGCAGCTGCTACATTCCTGAGCCTGGTTCATTATCGCCGCAACCACACCACATCCACAAGGAAGCCTCTATTTAGCTTAGGTCACCACAGTGTTAGAGAAAGCTAGTCTGGTTTTGTCATAGCTACTTAGTCTACTAAAGGTTGAACCTCTTTATTTTCCAGGCTTTCTATGTGTGGCCTAGATGAGACTACACAAGTAGTTCTGACTTTTCAATGTTGAATAAAACTGCTTCCCTCTCAGACTCCTTCCTCTGCCTCTCCCCTTTCGAATCAATTTCTCCAATTAAATTCCCTCTATTTTAAATATGTAGAGTGGGTTATGTTTTCTTGGTTGGACCCTGGATCCTACAGGTATCCTGGAACTCTAACTATGTAGATTCAATCCCTACCCATGCTGTTCACCATGCCCCTTGTGAACAGCTCTGTCGAATATACAAATGAAGTTGGTTGGTAGCTCTAATCCAGTCCAGGAACCACATGACCAATTAGTTATGTGAAACTTAGAAAGGCTTCACATCTATCTTTTCTGAATCCATGCTCCATCCCAGATTGGATAATCCACTCACCATTCATTCATTCATTCATTCAGCACATTTTAGAGAATTCCTCTGTCTGCAGAAAACATTTCTGAAGACCCAATTAGGGAGAAGGAGAATGTGAGGCTATGAAAAGCACAGAAGCCTCTTTGAAAGCTAATGTCAATATTTCCCACCCCAGCTGTGTGGTGAGACTTAAAGTTTGCAGGAACTGGGTTGGGGAGGTCACAGCTGGAGCACTCCTCACTAGGTCTCTCTCCCAAGCAATTGACAACAAGGGGTCAATTGCTCTGCTCATGGGCCTGGTGGACTGCTAAAAAATACACTCTAGCATGGAGTTGGGGAAAAATAGCATTTCACATTCTATCTGTTGCAAAATATCTGTTATTGATGCAGACAAAGCCCTCTCAAGTCAGTCAGTATGACCTCCCCAGGCCTCATAAAATAGGCAGATGGCAAGTAAATTGTGATGCACAAATAAAATTCCTATTTGTTAAAATGAAATGATTAGAAAAAATGTGCACTTCCCCACAGAAGTAGAATTTTCTTTATTTCACATCTAACAGTAGTTGTTATTTATTAAGCACCCATCAAAAAGTCAGAACCATGCCAGGAGCTTCACACATACAGTCTCCTTGCGACCCCATGAGCACATCAGCTCTACAAGGTAGGCTTTTGTTAATCCCCATTTTACAAACGAAGAGTCAAAGCCCATAAAGTTTCTATAATACCAAGAACATGCAGCTCACAAATGACAGAACTGGGAGCCATCCCTAAGACCATTGGTTTCCCAAGCTTGGGGTCTTCCCAGGGCTCCTCACCAGGCTGCCGATTAGTAAAATTAGTAAAAATATTAGTGTCCTAGGTTTCTGGGTCACTTACCCACAGAGGGTCTAGAAAGCAGGTTAGTTCACTATCATGGTGTCAGGGCTAAAATGAATGAGGAAAAGGAATATCAGTGTTGGAAAAAAAAAAGACACCAGTGAAAGGACAACGCCGTGGAGTTCTCAGTGACTTTAGGGCCACCTGAATCTGCTCCCTTGCTTTTTCAGGGACAATTACACATTAACTCTGTGCCCAAGAGGAGTAGTAGGAAGCAGGTGTGGACTGTGTGGTATCTCAGAGGTTTCCTAGAAGTATTCTCCACATTTTTGATGAACCTGTGTCGCTGGAAATCTTGTGTAACAGAGCTCTGGAGAAGAAGAGCTAAGTTGAACACCAACTTTGCTGCATACTAGCCTGGTGACTAGGCAAATTGCTGAAACTCTGAAACTCTTGGAGCCTCAGTTTCCTTGTCTGTAAATGAGGACATCAGTAATTTTTCCACCATCAATTAACTAACTATCACAAAAGGCTGATGCGTGACTAAGTGTTCAGAAATCAGGAATAACCATGATTTGTGGTGAGGATTAACTGAGATAATACTTTTAATCACTTAGAATATTGCCTGCACCATTAGCGCTATTTAAATGCTCACTGCTCTTATCATTTTTAAATTGTGTTCTCACATAGCCAGAAGACACAGATGCCACACAAATCAGTAGCACTACTATGCACCAATAGCAACCAAGCTGAGAATCAAATCAAGAACTCAATTCCATTTACAATAGTGGCCAAAAAGCTCAAACACCTAGGAATGCACCTAGTCAAGGAGGTGAAATATCTCAACAAGGAGAACTACAAAACACTTATGAAATAAATTGTAGAGGACACAAACAAATGAAAAAGCATTCCAGCTCATTAATTGGAAGAATCAACATTGTTAAAATGACCATATCACCCAAAGCAATCTACAGATTCAACGCAATCCCTATTAAACTACCAATGTCATTTTTTCACAGAATTAGAAAAAACAATCCCAAAATTCATATGGCATAAAAAAAGAGCCAGAGTAGCCAAAGTAATCATAAACAAAAAGTACAAAGCTGGAGTTATCACGTTACCTGACTTCAAATTATACTACAAGGATATAGTAAGCAAAACGACTTGTACAAGAGCAGACACGTGGAACAGAACAGAGAATCCAGAAGTAAATCCAAATACCTGTAAGCAACTGATCTTTGACAAAGTAAACAAAAGCATACACCCTATTCAACAAATTGTGCTACAAATAGATAGCTACATGCAAAAAAATAAATCTTGATCCCTATCTCTCATCATATTCAAAAATTAGCTCAAGATGGATTAAAGACTTAAATGTCTGGCCTGAAACCATAAAAGTCCCAAAATGAAACCTAGGAAAAATTCTTCTGGACATTGTCTGAGGCAAAGACCCTAAAAGCAAATGCAACAAAAACAAATAAGTGGGAATTAATTAAACTAAAAACTTCTGCAAGCAAACAAAATAATCAACAGGGTAAATAGGCAAACTACAGAATAAGAGAAGATATTTGCAAACTCTACATCTGACAAAGGACTAATATCCAGAATTTTCAAAGAACATAAACAAATCAGTAAGAAAAAAGCAAATTGCCCCACCAAAAGGTGAGCAAATAACGTGAACAGACATCTCTTAACAGAAGATATACAAACAGCCAACAAACGTATGAAAAAATGCTCAACATTACTAATCATCAGGGAAATGCAAATTAATACCACAATGAGATACCACTTGACACCAGTCAGAATGGCCATTAGTTAAAAATCAAAAAAACATAACCAGACATGGTGGCATGTGTCTGGTAGTAGTTCCAGCTACTTGGAAGACTGAGGCAGAAGGATCACTGGAGCCCAGCATGTCGAGGCTGCGGTGGCTGTGAGCATGCCACTGCACTACAGTCTGAGTGACAGAGTGAGACTCCAACTCAAAAAAAAAAGGAAAAAAAAGAAATAGATGTTGGCATGTTATAATGAAAAGGGAATGCTTATACACTGTTGGTGGGAGTATAAATTAGTACAACCTCTTTGGAAATTGGTATGGAGATTTCTCAAAAAAGTAAAATTCAATCTACCATTTGATCCAGTAATCTCACTGCTTGATATCTACCCAAAAGAACAGAGGCCATTACACAAAAAAGACACCTGCACTCGATTTTTATCACGGTACAATTAACAATTGCAAAGATGTGGAATCACCCTTTCAACCTTTCAACTGACCAATGAATAATGAAAATGAGGTATACCATAGAACACTAATCAGTTATGATAAGGAATAAAATAATGCCTTTTGTGGTACCTTGGAGGAAATTGGAGACCATCATCCTATGTGATAAAGTAACACAGGAACAAAAAACCAGATGCCACATGTTTTCACTTATAAGTGGGAGCTAAACTAAGGAATTGCAAACGCAATTGAATGGCATAATGGAAACTGAAGACTAAGATAGGGCAGGGTGGGGGAGCAGGGATGAAAAACCACCTATCAGGTATAATGTGCACAGGTGAGGGTGGAGCGTACACTTAGCCCAGACTTCTTTGTAACTATACAATGCATCCATACAACCAAAAATCATCGCAGCAACAGTTTTTAAAAAGCAGTGGTGCTCTCTCTTATAGAAAAGATGTGGATCTTTTCAAAGTACCAATGAATCGACAGTGACTTGTGTGGCCAAGATATATTTGACCCCTGGACATCACTGCAGGTCTTCAACAAATGCTGGCCCCGCCAGAGAAGGTGTCCCCAAAACTCTTGTCTTGCAGCATGGAATGGTTTTCCAGCCCAGAGCCATATTGTGGACTTCACTGTACACAGAGCAACTTCCAACCTTGAACTAAAAACTGATGTGCCAATATATTCTTGAGGTTCCATGGGTACACTTGGGAAACCCCAAGTTTCTCATTCGAACCCGGGGGAATAAAGGGAAACTGATTCTGGAGAAGAGCTAGTGGCAGGGGTGGGACAGGTAGGTAAGCACCCACTGTTCTCCCACCACTTCCCCTGCCTCCCCCTCCCCTGACAGCCCTTGGAACACACACATCTCCTGGGCTCAGTCATGTCCATTGAGAGTGGTCATCTTCCTTCTATTTTTGACTTGTCATCTTTTTACAATGGCAGGCTGTATCCAGGTATTTCTCTGCTTCAATTTACCTCTTGCCTTGCTATTATTTAACTATAGATTAGAATCAGCTTAAGAAAGCATTTTGGCAGGGGGAAGAGAGAAGAAGGAGCCCAGATGAGAAAGTGTCTTGATACAAAATCCATTTTTCTGTAATGCTTGGGGCTTTGGAGCTTCCATTTCAGGTTGACATTTTAAAATGTATCTGTGAGAATACCAGTTAGGGGATTGATGATGACATTGCATTTCTGAAGCCCTTTCACAAGATGACTGAGGAGATGATTTGTCATATTTATTTATCTCAATTTGGCAGCTCATGTCAGGACCTGTGTCAGGACCGCACATGCTGGTGGTTGGCTCTGGTTCTGATGCCTCTGCCTTGCTCACCTTTACCCCTGGCTCCTCCTCCTGTCCCTGGGGGCTCCTGCTGCATCAGGTGACAGTTCCTCTGTGACTTTGCAACCCTGATGGACAGGGAAGCCTGCAGTTGGGCAGCAGCCAGATGACATCATGTAGTTTCACTTCACTGTTTCCCTAAAATGAACTGGGTCAAGTGTATTAAGGCAAAAAGGCCATATGTGGAGCAATACCAGGCTGTGGCCCTGAAAGCAGAAAGTAGGATCCATGGGCAGGCCAGTCATCCAGGGGGCTGAACCCTCATGTAAAACAAACCCAGAAGGGCTCCCATGCAAGCCTCCGCATCTGTAAAATGGATACTGTTACTTTTGGAGAAGGTATTTGTCTTTCTACCTCCCGAGTCTATCTGCAAAAAAAATTAAAAAACAGAGTGAACCAATTCTATAGGATTATTTGGGTCCTGGGAATCCCACCCTTATGACTATCCTCTTAGCACAAGTTTGGATTTGGCAGTGGGGATCCTAATTAGTTAAAGAATTATTTCAGAACTCATACAAAAGTTTGGACTGTAATAGAATTCATGACAGGGGTGGGGATAAGAGGGTTTGGGGATTGTCTTTCCTGGCTGTAATGAGGTATTCAATGGGTAAGTAAGCACTTCCTTAGGGAAATTAGAGAGGCCAGTGTATTGGCTATCTGTTCTCTGTTATTCTGTTGTCTGTGTAACAAGTAGCCCCAAAACTTAGTAACTTAAAATAATTACTTATTCTTTCATGGTTTCTGTGAATCAAAAATTCAGGAGCAGCTTGGCTGTTAGTTCTGGCTTGAGGTATCTCATGAAGTGGCAGTCAGATGTTGGTCAGCCCACAGTCTCATAAAGGGTTGCTTGGACCCTGGGATATGATTCCAAGGAGGCTGTTTCCTGAAGTGCTGGTTCTTGGGGGGCAGCTCTGGTTCTTTTCCACAGGGACGTCTCACAAGGCTAGTGGAGTGTCCTCACAACAAGATGCTTGGCTTTCCCCAGGGGGATGGGTCCAAGAGTGCAGGCAGAAACTCCAGCACCATCCACAACCTCACCTCAGAGGTTGCACACCATAACATAGGATGCATGCTACTGTGACCATAAAGGACACCCTGAGTCAATGTGTGAGCAAACTACTCAAGAGTGTGGCTGCCAGAATCAATGGGCACCACCCATTGGGACATATTGGGAGCTGTCTACCACAGGGAGGAAGGCACTATTTGGAAATCTCGGAAAACTGGATTTGAGGATGGGAGTGTTAGGGAGGAGGACAAAGAATAGCAGATAGAAATCAAAACAGGAGACTGGGGCCCAAAACCCAAGTCATGGGCCAACTTACTCAAACTGGGACATGGAGTATGAATCCATACAGAGGAGACTCGTCATCAGGGAGCCTTCCAGGGAGGTGATATGACTCAGGCTGCAGCACTGACTTGACCCTATGGGTTAACTGTGGGGGAATTTGTGAGCCAAGCAGGGTCCTGATGTTCATCTCTGGGCCTGGCTTCTCCAGGCAGACTCCTAGGGGTTTGGGCTTGATGCTGAGCCCACTGGTCAGGGCTGAGACTGCTCAGGAACTTCCTTTTTCAACTCCAGATTGGTCTTGGATGTAGAGTGGCAACTATGCAAGGGAAACACAGAGGCAGAGGCGCTCACGTGACTTTACCTGTGTCTGTTCTGAGACTGGGTGTTGGGCTCTGTCTCATGTCCTCAATAGGAACAGGGCTGCCCTAGGATGGCTTTGGTTTTCAGCTGTGTGAACAGACACCATTCTTCAGACAAGAGGATATTAAGGATATGCAAGCAAGCTCATAAACAGTGCCCCAATGTGCTTTTTTATGCCTCCCCCATCACCCCAGCCACATGGAGCTAATCTAAAAAATTGCTCCCTTACCTTTCTACCAAAATCTTAAATGTCCTAAGTCCCATCAACATTATCCCATGAGTCACAGCTAGAGATGAGTTGACATAATTAACATCATCAGATACATGGTAAAATTGAGACCAAAAGAGTCAAGCAGTCCCACCCAGATTCACCTGGCTGAGCCTGGCACTTTGTCCATGGTTTGTGCACCCCTTGAACTTGACATCAGCAAAGCAGACCCCCAAAGGGCTGTGTGCATATGCTCCTGAAAAGGAGCAATCTGAATTTCAGACAATGGGGAAAGACCTCAACTCTTGCAAGGCAGCTGGGAGAACTTCCATTCCTAAAAATTCATACATATTTTTATGATTAAAAATCATCCTATATACATCCTTAGCACATATTATATGGACAAGCTCACTCTGCTCCTGGAATAGAGTACCCAGGGCCTCTTTAGTAGGTTCCCTTTTTGTCCTTTGAATGGGCCAGTCGTTACTATGAAATAAATTGCCTACCCTCTGCACTTGACTTTTCAGCAGTCACAAATGCAAAGTGGTGAATTTATTGAATCCTAGATGTCCTATTAGCCAAGGTCCTGTCCAGTCCAAGCTACTGAACAAGCAAGGTCATGACCCTTGCTAGGCATTCTTGTTAGAGCTCAGTGTAGACAGATGCATACACACTGCTGAGCACCTAAGGTTTGAGAGTAGATAGAAGGAGTGAGTCTTGTTGATACAGAGACCCTCTAATGTCTGTCCATATTGTCACAGCCCCTAGAGAAGAGCATGACAAGGGTGCAAGCGCTCCTGTACATTCCTGACCAATATTCCTGAGAGCTAATAAAAGGTACGCTTTCCCTTATCTCCTATGCACTCCCAGTAAGCAGCTTCAGGGGATCCTTGACTTCCCTATAGTCTATGCTCAATCAACTGAAAGATGCAAATATCCATTTACTCCATTTTTCTGAATGGTTATAAGTTTGAATAATATAGTATCAATGTAATCGTAAGCCTTGGGATTTGTGTAACTTTTGTATCAATGTAATCATAAGTTTTGTGATTTGTATAACTTTTGCATAATGCATGTCTTAGGCCTTGTAAACTCCCTTTACTCTATGGCAAGCTTGTTTAATGCTTCTGCAGGGCCCTACTGATAAAAGCTAGGAGATCCCTCTGATACTTGGCACCAGGAAGTCTGGACCGAAAAATGTCACTACTGGCTGAAACTCAAGTTCTATACAATGCTCTGCTGGTCACTTAGCTAATGTATAGGTACTGACAACTCTGACTTATAAAAGTGAACTGTAAAAGCCTGAAAGGAGAACAGAACCATTTTAGAAAGATCTCGAGTCTGGCTCTGCTCCCTGAATTCGAACTCAGAAATAAACTTCTTTCTACCAGTTCCCTGCCCCCTTGATTTATTGGTATCAAGGGGAGCAGCTGAGCATTACTCAGACCATAACATTGTCAACTGGGACCGGCTCCTCCACTAGCATGAAGGACAAGGATGAGAATTCTCTGTGCAAAGACTGTGAGCTTCATGGCTCCCTCCAGGGTCAGTTGTCAGAGAAAGTTATTTCATAGGAGAATGGAGAAGAGCTAGTCTTTCTGGAATGCCTACGATGTGCCAGATACAAAAGTAGATGCTCGTTTCAAAACACTTCAGAGTTCTTATGGTTGTAGTTCAGATGAGAAGACAAAGCCTCCCAGAGGCAAAGTCATTGTCCAGGATCCACTGCTCCCAACTGGGGTTTAAGTACAAGTTCCTGCATCTCCTCAGTTCATAATTCCTTCTCACCCTAGTGTCACTCCAGGAAGGAGACCTGAAGCCTTCATATGAAAGGAGAATTTTCTCCTTATGTAAATGTAGTAACTGAATACTCTGAAAAGAAACTTTCCCTGACCAAGTTGCCCCAAATGTTCAGGGAAGGAGAGGAGCGAGTTTCCTGGCAGTGGTGACCACATAGCAAGAAACGACAATGTTTGCTTAAGGTACCAGCACCTCAGGGTGGTCTAATATTTCTGAGAGTGGTTTGAGATTTGGCCTCTTGTGTGGGTGAATTTTTAAAACATTTATGAAAATGCTTACACGTCTGTTTTCAGCCTGACTTAGTAATTTGCTTATATAACCTCTGTGCCTCCTTTTTGGTTGGCCCAAAGGGCCTAGATTAAGAATTTTATGAACATCCTGCTGTGTTTAGTCTGTTATACCTGGCAGTATCTATTTCACTAACCCAGATGGTGCCCTTACCACACACATATCCTTCAAGGGCAGGGGATTATATTAACAAGTATAACCAGCAAAACCACAGCATTTCATTTTAGCGAGGGGGGCTGGGACAGGAAGCAGGTACATTCCCTCCTCCCACACACCCATCATTCTCTACTACCTGCTATGAAGTTAGAGTCTCTGGCTTTGTGACCACCACACTGCGTTCTGCCTTCAGAGACCAAATTGGGTATTAGGGGGAATCCATGAGCTTCATATTTAACTCAAAACCACCCTGGGCTATATTCCTTCCTTAATGGTGGAAGAAGCCATGATTTCTCACTTTCTCTTCTCTCTTTCTCTCCCGTCTTTTCTGTTTTCTTTCCCTATTGGTTTCATCTTCTTCTTCAAAGAGTTATAGTCTTTTCTGGACCACTCTTTCCTAATAGCCTTTCACTGGCCTATTCCTGGGTACGTTTCATAGTAACTATGCAAAAAAAGTAAAAATGTAACTATGTTACATTTCCAATAGTCAATAAGAAAGCAGAAGTGGCCATGTTGGATTCCCCTGAAAGCAGCATCAAATTTCAAGTACTTCTCTCATACTCTCGTCCCCCCCTCACTCTCTACAAGCACATAGCTTACTGCTGAGCACATCATAAATGCTGAAAGACAAGTGAATTGATCGACTAATTAACAGTTCTTTTTGTTCTTTTTTCTTTCTGTTGCAAGCCATTGTGAACAATATAGTCCTATTCCCCCAAAGAAGTTATTGACTGAAAAACAAACATAGCTTCAGAGTCACAATGAGCTCACATCTCTACTGCATTGGAAATCTCTTTAGGCACTAGAAAGGAAGGCCTGCCTGTGATTCTTTCTCTCCAGGTTCTGAGTGAAAAAGTCATTATCTCACTACCTATTGGCAATTTTAAGGATTGCAAAAATAACAAGGCTATGATAAGAACTATCATCCTTCTGAGACTTTATGTAGCATTTTGTCTTTAAATAATTTCATGTTCATTATTCCATTTGACATTCACACTGAAAAAAATGTGAGGTTGATGTGGCCAATATTTATGTCTGTTTTGCAGATGTGGTTTGGAGATATCTAATAATTTGCTAGTGGTTGCATAGGTAGTCAGTAAAAGATCTGGGTCTGGCACCAGGATTTATCTAGTAGGTTGGCATTCTTTCTAGGAGTCCTGCCTACCTGCCTTTCTCTTGCTGGAAGTCACATCAGTCACTTTGTTTAAGGGTCAGAACTGGCTCTTTTATGTTCATATAAAAATTTGTAAATGAATTTCATAGCATCTTTGTTAATAATAGGTGAAAACTGGAAGCAACCCAAATATCCATGAACAGATGAATGGATAAGCAAAATGTACCATATCCACCCAGTGGAATATCATTGAGCCATCAAAAGGAATGAAATGCTGACACATGCTACAACATGGGTAAACCCTGGAAACATTATGTTAAGTGAAAGAAACCAGTCACAAAAGGCCACATAATGTATGATTCCATTTAGATGAAAGTCCAGATTAGGAAATTTATGAAGGTGCAAAGTAGATTAGTGATTGCCCGGGGCTGGAGGCTGGATGAGGGGACTGGGAACTGATGGCTAATGGATACAGATTTCTTTTAGGGATAATGATGGTATTTTAAAATTGATTGTGGTGATAATTGCATAACTCTTTGAATATGCAAAAGCCCAGTGAATTACACATTTTAAAAGGGTGACCACATGAGTAACTTTAATTATATCTCAATACAGCTGTTATTTTTAAAAGGCTGGCTCTGGTCTGTGGCTATCATAACTTCCTCTGGCCATAGCCTCCCGAGGGATCCAAAACTGGGCAGTGCCCAATACCATCGATTCTAACCTTGTCTTAGGGGCAGATATTCCTCCAATTCTGCCTGCTCAAAATTGATGAGTGAAGACAAATGCCTTCATATTCCCAAATACAAATTGCTAGAGGTTAAGTTCTGTGCTTCTCAAACATTAATGTGCATTCTGATCACCTTGGATATCTTGCTAAAATGCAGGTTTTGATCCATTAGGTCTGGACTGCAGCCTGAGATTCTGCATTTCTAGCAAGACCCCAAGTGATGTTAATGTTCCTACAATTTGCAATTTGGGAAGCTGAGATCTGGACTACAGACCTAAATAATTGAAATGTTTACTTTTTCACTGTTGGCTTTGTCAAATGAAGATGCAGCCTTCAACTTCTCAGTGCCAGTCTCCATGACTCAATCAAATATCAGGATTTTTTAAAACACTGGCAATCCAATGCCTTTTTTCCACTCTTCATCCAGTTATTAGATGTGAATAATGGAAGGTTATGAACTGGTGCTACTATCCAACTTGGTAAAATCCTTTCATACACAGTAATATTTTTGGAAAGCACCTAACAACTTGTTTGAATATTTTTTTGAATTGAATTGACCATTTGTTTAGCATCATAGGGAAAATCCTGAGTTGCACTAAGTCTAAGATCACTTAAACATGACTATATATTTTTAAAGCACAAGAATAATTTCTATATTCAAAACACTAAACGTGTTTTCATTTGAGGAGTGGGCAGGAGGTCCAGAAGATCTCCTCAGAAAGAGAGAAAGAAACCCAAAAGTTTGTGAGCTTTTCAATGGGTTGTGAAAGAGTTATGCATACAACTTGATTTTTATTTAATAAGCATGTATAAACTAGGAATGAAGGAATAGCATTCATGTGAGGTGAGTCACATCAATACATCTTGCATTTCAAAATAACCTCAGATTCTGTCAATGTGAAAACAAAAGTTTACATGGAATATATTTATGTGCTCCTTTAAAAACCCCATTTTATAATGCTATTCTATATCTGATGTTTATTTCAACTTGACTTGTGATTAAATAAGTTTCTACATATATTGGATCTGTAAAGTTTTCAGTGTGAATACCCTAGTGTTTCTATGGCATGTATTTTGAACAAAAACCAGTGCACATTCTTTCAATTTGTAGATTCTCTCCAATGCAAACAGTCTAATTTCAAATAAAGTTTTAGTTTGTTAAAAAAAAAAAAGCATGTAGTACATGTCTGTAACATACAGCACACTATGCCTATACCTCAGGAATAGATACATAAAGATGAATAAGACACAATCTGTATCTGCAGAGGGGCTTTTATCCTAGTCAGGGAGAGAGACAAACTCACCAAGTAAAGCAGGAAATAAAAGGTAAGGGAAGTTCCATTGCAGGTAGAAGGAGAGAGCTTTCAGCCTGTTCTTTTCTTGCAGTTTGATTGGTTTGTATTCTGTCTTCTCTGCAGATTTTGCTGATGTTGCTGCAAAGCTCAAGAATCCTGAGCACTCTCCTTCGCTCAGATAAAACTTCTATTTACACAGGATTTGCTAGAGGAATACAGGGAAATGGCTGAGATAGCATTAAGCTCACACTACAGTTCTTAAAAGTACCCCTTCATTGTTCTGGGACTTACATCTGCAGCAACAGGGCCAGCAGGATTTGATGAGCCGAAGACAACTGAGTTTTGAACCTCAGAAGAATGCTGGATGTAGTTTAAAAAAAATTGGGGTTGAAATTCCTGTCTTGCTCAGGTTTTGATGTGTGAAGGTCTCTGCTGGGCCTTAATTTCTTCACCTGTAATATAAAGACAATTACACTAACTTCTTCAAAGAGATGCTAGGGCTAAAGCATTGAGAAAGCTTCATGAACTGTCCATTACTCTACAGGTATAAGAGGTAATGACTATTTTTCTTATTCTACCTACTCCAGGCCTCAGCTGTCCCTCATTTTCCCTCAGGTCTGGCAGAACCCACCTATCAACTAGCCATGGCTCCAGTGCTGTGTCAGGGCCCTGCTTGAGAGACTAAGAGGATATAAGGTCTTCCTAGAGACAATGCATTGCGATTGTGATCAGAAGGAAACTTAAGTCCAAGTGCTCTGTGAATTCTCTGGGACTCAATGTCTTTAGCTCTAAAATAAAGTCATTGAATGCATTTTGGCATTTTCTCTTTTTCATAGAATTTCTACCCAATAGCAGGCATGTTTTATATTGGGGCACTGTATCTGTCTTCCAAATAAAGAAAAAAAGCCTATAGTTCATTTTTTGGGGGGGGGGGGATTGTTTGGTTTTTTGGGTTTTTTGTGTGAATTTTTGAGTCTAAGCCTATATTTCCCACTAGCTGGGAAACTAAAGAATGGAGACACCATGATAAATCTGCTTAGCTGTCATCACCCGCTGTGCCTCAGCCACATGGGTCTTGGGAGTCTGAACCTCCTACAGGCCTCTTCACCCTTCCTAGGGAGAGCAGGAGCCACTGATCAGCCCTAGTTTGGGGGTTTTGCAAACTAATCAATGGCAGATTTCCTAATTCCTGTTAGCCCCATCTAAGTGATAAGCCAAACATAGAACAAACTCTTACAGGAAAGTATTACTTTTAAATATGATTGATAATATAATAGGTGAGCCAGCAGAACCTTTACTGATAAAGACTAGTGAGCATTTCTATAAGAACTGCTGTTGAATAGTTTTTTTCTTTAACTCAACCATAATTAATTCTATCCCAAACTTGCTATATAAATCCTTACCTTCAGAAGGTGAGATAAGTATGCATTATACAATATGCATACATATATATGTGCTAGGTAAATTATTTCCAAGGTTCATTTGATGGATGTAGGCTATAAACCCACAATCTGGAGGATGCAATATTAATAATTACTTCTGTAGTGTTTGATATTTGCAAAGTGAATTGCAGTTATTTATTACGAATTTTACATTGAACAATATTTTCCCTGAATAAGAAAGAGCAGGGAATGAAGAATGGGCTGTTATAAAGGTCAAGAAAGATGTCTTTACTGTCTTTTATGGTACGTTTTCTGAGGGGGAGCTGAGTTTCTCTTTCTGAAAAGGGAGACCACTGTGTCCAGCCGCTTGCTCCTTTGTGTCTCTGGCTAAGCATCCATCAAATAGGTATAACAGGTGAGTATGAAGTTTTCACTGGGTAGTTGTGAGCAGGACCTCTTTCTTTCTTTCTTTTATTTTTAATTTAATTAATTTATTTTTTATTTTAAAGTTGTGGGATATAATCAGGGCTAGGTATACAAATGGTCATTGTGTAGGTAAAGTTTGTACCTCACTTTGGTCCCCACTTCACCTGGCTTGAGATCAGGTACCCTTATTGACAAGGTGTTCCCCACTCCCTCCCCTCACAGTTTCCCACTACTGCCAATCCCTTTCTTATAGTATTATGATAATTGTTCAGGGTCCGCTTATGAGTGAGAACATGTGGTACTCAGTTCTTTGTTTCTGTGATTGATCACTCAGTATTATACACTCTAAGTCCATCCAAGTTCCTGCGAAGTTCATAATTTTGTCCTTGGTTTAGAACCTCCTTCTTGACACGAAGGCTACAACTACTCTCCCAACCCTTTCTTATCTATGAAGATGTCCTTAATTTAGCGAGGGTAAGGCGGATAACAAAGGTTCCGCAGTGAGGAGACCTAGGTTCTGTTTCTTCTCCCTAACTAACTAGCTGTGTGATCTTAGTTGAGCTACTTCACTATTCATGGTCTGGGTTCTCAGTTTATCATACTGGAATGACAGCATTAATGTATTGGGTATAGAAAGGTTTTCTTGTGGTAATAAAATAATGAGCACAAAAGCTCTTTGAAGATATTGAAACTTCATAGGGTTAAGATGTTATTATTATTACTGGTATTCACATGAACCGCTTCTTCTCATCCAATCTGAAAAGTGAAATACTTTGGTCAGCTTCCCTAATCTATGTTTATTATTGTTTTTATTATAAAGATGTGGGGTACAATTCAGGGTTGGGTATACAAACGTTGATTATGCAGGTACCCTTGTTGATGAGGTATGTTCCTCCTCCCCTAGCAGTTTCCCTCAACTGCCAGTCTCACCACCCCTCCTCTGACAGTTTCCCACTACTGCCCATCCCTTTCTTATAGTATTATTATAATTGTTCAAGGTCCGCTTATGAGTGAAAACATATGGTACTCTGTTCTTTGTTTCTGTGATAGATCACTAAATATGATCGACTCTAAATCCATCCAAGTTGCTGCGAAGTCCATATGTTTGTCCTTGTTTATGGCTGCATAATATTACATTGTGTATATGTACCACATTTTTTTTTATCCAGTCCAGCGTCGATGGGCAATATGGTTGGTTCCATGTTTTTTGCTGTTGTGAATAGAGCTGCAACAAACATACGTGTGCAGGTATCTTTTTTTAAAGAATGATTTCTAATCTATATTTTAACTATGCACTTTCCCTTGCTCCTAATTTATTATTAGTTGCAACTTTATTTTCTTTATATTGAGAGGCAAGATAGCATAATGGTTGAGAAGACTAATTCTGGTTTCAGTTGGAAAAGGATTTAAATCCTGGGTTAAACAAGACAACTACCTCTGATCATGATTCAGCAACTGTTACTGGACTGCCTTCCTGCCATAACAAATATAAAACTGTACAACATATGTGAGTCTTTTTTTATCAGTTATTGAATAATAGCACCAGATTATAATTCCCGAGAGAAGGAAAACTCACAAGATAAAACTCATAGTTGTCCCAGCTCTCTTCTTTTGGAAAATTTATCCACTATAGCACAGAGGACTAGAGCAAATGCAGAGTGTAGCACAGAAATGCCTCTTAGTTAAGGATCAGCACTGAGGCTGTTAAAGGTGCCAGAATATGTGTGGTAGGATACAGGAGAGAAAGGAACTGTGAAGAGGGGACCATTACCCTCTTTGGGAGTTCTCCATGAGTTGTTGGGTGAGGGCTGGGCTGTGCATGCACAGAGAGACAAAAGGAGGCTTACCAGAGAGTAGCTTGCTATAGTTTTGAAAGTAGAACAGATATGTTTGTGATCTAGCTGTGCTAGAAATGTTGAAGTTTCAGCTTAGGTCTTGCTAGCTCCAAGATATCCTGCTGAGATATAAGAAGAACCATATAATAGAGTTAAGGGGCATACCCTAGAGATAACCTTGTCAAACCCTAAAACCAAGCCTTGATAAGATCTGGATGGGAGGCAAAGTTAGGAATTGGAAACCTACCAAGACAAAAGCTGTGTACTTGAGTTGGAGCCTCACTCCATCGCCCAGGCTGGGATACAGTAAAAAAAAACAAAAAAACAAAAAAAACAAAAAAAACAAAAAACAAAAACCTGTGGGCAATATCTTGAGCTTTCCACAAATGTTCCCTAAGAAAGCCTAAAATAAAGTTTAAACAAGTTTAAACTGATTGACCAATAATTGAATTTCTGCTAGAATAAAACCCAACACACTCCAGAGAATTATAACATGAAACAAGGGTCTCAACATGTTCAGTATACAGTCTGTTCAGTATACAGTCAAAAATACTAAGCTCACGAAAGAACTGGAAAATGAGATTTATGGTCCAGAAAGAAGTCAATGGACTCTGACCTCAGAGTGGCCCAGATGTTGGATTTGGCTGATAAATACTTTACAGCAGGGGTATCCAACCTTTTGGCTTCCCTGGGCCACATTGAGTAGAGAGAAATTGTCTTGGGCCGCACATAAATTATATGATATAGTTAGTGTATATACATAATAAGACTTCTTTAATGTTTATATTTTTATTATAAAGTATAGGAAAATGGGAATAATATAAAACTAGTGGGATATTTGAACTTGTTTTTGTCAAACTAATCTATCAGTGTCTGGTTCAGTGGAAGTGGCCACAGTTCTTAGTGAGTTCTCAAGGTGCTCATCAGAAATGTTTGTTCGAATTTCACACTTCGTGTGCTTCATGATGAAAAACAGCTGCTTGACCAGGCTCGGTGGCTAAGCCTGTAATCCCAGCACTTTGGGAGGCTGAGATGAGTGGATTGCCTGAGTTCACGGGCTTGAGACCAGCCCGGGCAACTTGGCAAGACCTTGTCTCTACAACATCAATAAAAAAAACTAGCAGGCATGGCAGCTAGATCTCTTGGTAGTTTCGGCTATTTAGAAGGCTGAGGAAGAAGGATCGCTGGAGCCCAGTAGAACATGCCACTGCGCTTCAGCCTGGGTGATGGAATGAGACTCCAATTCAAATAAAATCACACATACACAAAAAGCTGCTCACAAATGTATGCACTGCCAAAAAACTATGTCATGAATAAGTGTGATTGTGAACCTCAAAAATGGAACTATGCAAGGGGTTATGAAGAAAATAAATGCTAAAAAACACATGTTAAAAGATTTTGTGGAGCCACATTGCTAGATGTCCTGGGCTATATGTGGCCTGCAGGCCCCAGGTTGGGCATGCCTGCTTTAAAGCATTTATCTAAAACATATCCCCAAATTAAAGTAAAATATAATCTTAATGAACATATTTTAACAGTAGTATACACAAAAAATCTAGGCAGAGGGGGAAAAAACCTATAAATGTTACCAAATGGACATTTTAAAACTGAAAAGTAAAATAATTGAAATGACAAGTTTACCAGGAGATCTTAACAGAAAATTTGTAATAGAAGAATAAAGGGATAATGGACTTGAAGAAATATAGATATCAATTATCCAGTTAACAGAACAAGGGGGGGGGAGGGAGTGAAAGGAAAACACATAGAGCTTCTGAAATCTGTAGGGTAAAATTAAATAATATAACATGCATGTAATTGGATTTTCAGAAGGAGATTAGAGTGAGAAGAAGCAGAATAAAATGTTAAGAATAGTGGCTGAAAAATTTCCAAATGAAACATTACTTTCAAATCTAAGAAGTTTGGGAATTACTAAGAAAAATTAATGCAAAGAAAACCATACCCAGCCACATCACAGTCAAATTGTTGCAAGCCAAAATTAAAGAGAAAAAAATTCTTTAAAGCAAACAGGAATAAAATAAAATAGTTATCAAGCCATATGAACATATGGAGGAAACTTAAATGCATATTGCTTTGAGAAAGTAGCCAGTCTGAAAAGGTTACATACTATATGATTTCAACTATATGACATTATGGAAAAGGTAAAATTATAGAGACAGTATAAAAACTCAGTGGTTGCCAGGGATTTGTGGAGTGAAGGGGAGGAATGATAGGCAAAGCACAGGAGTTTGTAGGGCAATGAAATTGTTTTATATCATACTGTCATGGTAGATACATGTCATCATTGTGCACTTGTAGAGCTGTATAACACAAAGAGTGAACCCTAATATAAATTATGGATTTTAATTAATAATGTCTTATCAATATGGGTTCATCAGTTGTAATAAATGTACCACACCAATGCAAGATGTTTAGCGGAAACTGAATGGGGAAATGAGGGGAACTCTCTGTACTAGCTATTCAATTTTCTGTAAACCTAAAACTAACCTAAATAATAATCTGTCAATTATTTAATCAATTAATTTATTAAAAACATGTTATATGCCGGGAAAATGATAAGAAATTTTGGTTACTTCACATTAAAAGCAATGTAAGTCAGAAGACACTGGAATAATGCCTTTAAAGTGATGAAAGAAAAAAAAAGACAAAACTTCTGCCAACCAAGCTGTCTATATCCCAAGGGAAAATATCCTTCAACAATGAAAATAAAATACTTTTTCAGATAAACAAAAGCTGAGAGATATAACTAAGATGACAATAAAGGCAATGAAATAGAATACTAAGATTTTTCAATTAATCCAACATAAGTTTTAAAAAATAGAGCAACAGAGGAACAAAAAAACATAAAGGACAAATGTAAAATGAACAGCAGGATTGTAGATTAAACTCAATGACATCAATAATTTCATTAACTGTAAATGAACTAAACACTACAGCGCAAAGGAAGTAATTGTCAGATTAAATAAAATGCTGTTTAAAAAAGGAACAAAATGAATAGAAAATAAAAGATAGAAGTTTACAGTACAAATGATATTCATTTAAAATTGTGTCTGTTAATAATCAGACAAGGTAGACTTCAAGACAAAGTATTGGCAACAAAGCAAGATATTACATAATAATACAAAGAAAAATCATTAGGAAGATGTAACAAGTTAAATGAGAATGCAATTAATAACAGAGCTTAAAGATATATGAACAAGAACTGACTAAAGAAAAATAAACAAGTCCATCATAATGGAGATTTTAAAGAAAAATAAACAAGTCCATCATAATGGAGATTTTAATACCCCATGTCAGTCAGGGATCTCTAAAAAAACAGAGCACATATATAATTATAATATACACATATACATATATACATGCGTGCACGTACACTCAACACACACACACACACACAGAGAGAGAGAGAGAGAGAGAGAGAGAGAGAGAGAGAGAGAGATTGATTGATGTCAAGGAATTGGCTTGTGTGATGTGTGGGGTCTGTCAAGGTCTAAAGTCTGTAGGGCAGGCCAGCAGACTAAAAACTCAGGCAGGAACTGATGTTGCATTCTTACTCTTAAGGCTTTTTAATAAGGCCCACTTACATAATGGAGGAGAATCTCTTTCACTCACAATCAACTGATTGTTAATGTTAATCACTTTTACAAAATACTTTATACAAATACAAGATACAGCAACGTCTAGATTAGTGTCTGTTTAAATAGTTGAATACTATAGCCTAGCCAAGTTGACACATAAAACTAACCCCTCTCAGTAAGTGACAGAACATGTATATGGACATTCAGCAAAGATATAGAAGATGTAAAAACACTACTAGTCAACTTGACCTAACTGACATTTGTAGAAAATACAGAAGACAACTTCAGATACACGTTATTTTTAAGTGCACATGGAGCACATACCAAGATAGAACACATACTGGGCCATAAAATAAGTTTTAGTAAATTTCAAAAGACTAAATTTTGACTTAATCACTACTGAACGCATGATCTTGGGCAAATTAATAGCCTTCTATAATTCAGTTTCCCTCATGTGAAAAATAGATATGGTAATAGAGTCTATCATTATTTTTGTGCTTTTATGAGATTTTATGAGTATTCACTGAGTTGATTTATGAAAAGCCTTTTGTAAAGTGTCTAGTAAATATTTGATGATGATGATGATGATGATGATAGAAAAGGGGGAGGAGGAGGAGGGAGTGAAGGGGAAAGAGGAGGATAGGGAGGAACATGGGGAAGAAGAGGAGGAGATGCAGAGGATGAAGAGAAGGAGACCTGGCCCAAATTAAGCATAAAATCAGTAAAAGCCAGCATATGATCACTTGTTAATGGTTATAATCATTCATTCATTTAGCAAATACTACTAAAGCTTTAGTATATGCTAGTCTCTCTGCAGGAGAAAAAGAGTGGTCACACACACACACACACACACATACACACACACACACACAGTCATTGTCCCTGCTTTCATGAAGCTTATCGTCTAGTGGGGAAAACATATTAACCAAATAATCACTTTGAGATGAGTGATGGTTATGGTTCTAAGACAGCACAGAAAACGGAACCTGACATAGGTTAGGGAGAAGAGGGTTCCAGAAAGAGAGAGTAGAATGTGTAGAAGTTCACTTGACCTTGACCTATGGAGAGACCAGTGTGGCTAGAGAGACAAGGGAGGTGAGAGCATGGTGCATGATAAGGCCACAGTTCCTGAACCAGGCACTGTGCCGAGCACTTCTCATATAGTATTTTGTGCATTAGTGCAACCATTCTGAATAAACAATGGGCTAAAACAACTGGTTTGACTTACTGTTTTAAGTAAAAGTTAATAATTTCCCTATAGCTAGGTTTAATTAGCCACCTGATTTTTTGTTTTTCTTTTGAGTCCAGAACATGTCAAGTATCACACAGGGAGTAATGTTTTCACACACACACACACACACACACACACACACACACACACACACAACTTTAATGGAATGTTTGATAATTGGACACCCATTTTGGCATCCATAATTGAAAACATCTATTTCATATCTACTGTAAGTTCAGAGTCTGCAACAAATCATTCTCTGAAAGACAACAACCAAAACTAGAACAACATTCTAACTTACCTTAGATAATTCTTCCATTCTCCTCCTAGTGCAATTTTATTTTTTATCCTTATGAGCAGTCAGAAGGAAGTGGACACTTCTAGCCTCTTTATAGAAGGATGTTGTAAGTACTATATGTACGTATACATACATTCACACACACATTCCTATCGAAGTTGGGGAGTAATACTATTGGTTTAAAAAAAAGTATATGCAAACCTGAAAATGTGAGTCTTGAAGTATGGAGAAAATTATGTGAGTAAAAATAAAAAGTAAGGTAATATTTTCATGGGAATATACTACTCACCACCTATCCCAACGAGAGTCATGGATAATAGAAAACCAACAAAGCTGCAGAAGGAAACTGTGGCTATGATGGGGACATCACCCAGATGGTCATAAAGTGACCTATTTTTCTTCTATAAGAAGAGTTTCTGTCACTATTTATTTAAATCCTTTAAATGGATAAGAAATTAGCCAGGCGTGGAAGCACACACCTGTATTTCCAGCTACTTGGAAGACTGAGGCGGAAGTAATGCCTGAGCCCAGCAGGTCAAGTCTTCGGTGTCCACAAGTGTGCCACTGCACTCCAGCCTGAGTGACAGAGTGAGACTCCAACTCAAATAAATAAATAAATAAATAAACAAACAAACAAACAAATAAATAAATAAAAATGGATGAGAAAAATGACATGAAACTCCTACTATAAAGAAGCTAATTCTGTTTGAAAAGGAAGAATGTGATAGAGGGTGACAGTAACCCAAAGTTGTCCTAACTTTGTAATAACCTATAAAGGAAACTCTGAGAAAAGTTCACCATGTGCTAACCCTTGGTTTTTGGAAATCCGTTTTCAAGAAGTTCAAAGAAAGATGATTATGATTTTATTGCCAGAGAAACTAAGAGGGGAATCACCAGGGTTAGATACTTCATTACTGACAGTATGGTGGAATCTTGTGGACAAAGAAAATGTGCAAAGTATTTAAAGAAACAAACTGCATTTAAGGGCAGCACAGAGCATGACCAATTACCTACCAAGGATGGTGGTAGTACCAAGGAATCAAGAAGGGTTTGAATGGAGATGAGACCACAGACCACATAGGAACCAGAGGGAATGTATGTTGCTACAGGTTTTTAGGAATGATACTGTCTGATATAAAAGAAAAATGCCCAAATAATCTGAGAAATACTAATTTCTCAGTAAATATTGGTCCAAAGATAGTAAGTTAGAGATGTTAGTAGGTGGAAATAAGAAGGTTCTAGAAGGCAGGAAGGCAGCTTACAAGTAAGGAATTTCAGAAAGTCCTCAAGCACCTGGGTTGTGGGTCAAGGCAGGACCACTAAATTAGAATCATGGTCAGGAGTAATAGCTCTGGAATAGGGTAGGGGTACCTCCAGGTTCTTTGGGACTTAAAGCTTATATAATTTGGGAAGGGGTTGTCCAATGTAATGTAACATTACATACACCACGTTAAATTCAAAAGTGGTTATTCATTTAAAATGAGAAATCACAAGAAATTACACATTTGAAAAAGCTGGTAACTCACAAATTCCACAAAATACAGAAAAACTAACACACTGAACTTCTCAGCTCAGTTCTATGACCTCTAGAACACAACTGCTTGACTCACCTCTAAAATGTTTTCTTCTCATATATTTTGACTGCGCAGTCTGTGATCATCTATCTGTTCATACACTAATAATTTTATAATATCATTTTCTATACCGAGAGTAGAAAAATAAATTCAGTTTTTCTCTAACATGTCTTATTAAAAGTTTTCAAATAAATTTTATATTTTAGAACAGTTTTAGATTTACCAAAAAAAAAAATTGCAAATATAGTACGAAGAGTTCCCTTATATCCCATACCCAGTGCTCCCCACTACTTAGCATCTCACATTGGTATGGTACATTTATTACAATTAATGATGCAATACTGGTATATTATTATTAACTAAAATCTATGTTTTTTTCAATTTTCTTAGTTTCAATCAAAAGGCTTTTTTTTTGTTTCCTCTCTAGGATTCATCTAAAATACCATATTATACTCAGTAATAGTGTTTCTTTCAGTTCCTCTCTGCTGTGACATTTTCTCAGACTATTCTTGTTTTTGAGGACCAGTTTGGAAGAATATTGATCAGGCATTTTTTAAGAATGTCCTTTACTCAACAATTGTCTTATGTTTTTGTTATGATTAGACTGAAGTTATGGGTTTTGGGAAGAGAGAAAATACAGAAGTAAAGTGCCATTCTCATCACATTGTATCAAGGGTCTATATTATCAACATGACTTATTATTACTCTTGATGTTGAACTTGACTGCCCAGCTGAGGCAGTTTTTGTCATGTTTCTCCACTGAAAATTTATTTCCTCCCACCACCAATCTTACATTCTTTGATGGGAAGTCACTTTACACAGCCTATAAGTGAGTTATACTCCATTTTCTTGAGGAAGAAATGTCTACACAAATTATTTGGAATAATTCAGCACAGGATATTTGTCTCTTCTCCCCACTTATTTATTCAATCAATCATTTATTTATGTCACTATGGATTCATGAATATTTATATTATACTTTGATTATAATCCTATTTTATTTTATTTTATTTTGCTCAAATTGTTCCTGCTTTGCCCATTGGGAGCTGTTTCAGTTGACTCCTGTGTCCCTTTGACATTCCCAATATACTTTTTAAAACATACTTCCTTATTTTCTGATACTACAAGATGCTCCAGATTCATCTTGTATGTTTCCTGTCCCAGTGCTAGAATCAGTTATTTTTCCAAAGAGCTCTGGTTCCTTTTAGTGGAGAATGGTATTAGAAACCAAGACCTGAGTACTAGGTGTGCTCACTGCTGCTAGAGTATCATTACTTCTAGGCTTTCTCAGCTGACAAACAAAGGAAATATAGGTTTGTACACTCACCTATGTATATATACATATCTATAAATATTTGTATATGTAACCATCTGTATCTATGGTAAGACAAACATCACTTCTCACTGATGTCTCTAACTCTAGTCCATTGTCTCATGGATCAGTCTAGCTTCATTCCCTTGCTTATATGTAAACCTCCCACTCCAGCAATGAGAGAGCTGGATTTCACCATCCACCATCTATTTATTTAATTATTCAATTCCAGTATGCATGATGCTATTTTATGAATGTGTTCTCCAAAATTCATGTTAAAATTTAACTCCCATTGTGGAAATATTAAAAAGTAGGGCCTTTGGGGAAGTGATTAAGTCATGAAGGCTCTGCTGGAGAGAAAGAACTAGCTTAGGCCTTTCTTACTCTTCCTTTCTTCTGTCATGTTACGACAAAGTGTTCATTTCCTCTGGAGGACACAGCAACAAGGAGCCATATTGGAAGGAGAGACTGGGCCCTACACCAGGCACTGAACCTACCAATGCATTGATTTTAGATGTGAGAAAATAAATCTGTCTTTTATAAATGATCCAGTGTCAGTTATTTTGTTACAGCGGCACAAACAGACTAAGACACATGAATAGTAATTTTAGAATTATTATTACCCCTATGGAACACAACTTTATCAAATAGTGTACAATGCTCATGCAGTTTTTTTTGGTTTGTTTGTTTTTTTGCCTTGAGTATTACAGACTCCACTCATTTCCAAAGTTAATTAACTCCTTTTCCTTCCATCTTCTTCAGTAAGGTTGTTTTTAAACATTGTATTGCAGTTAGGTTGTTTTATCACATTCTGCATTCCATCCTAGGATCTCCTGACTTGCTGATTTTATTTTATTATTATTTTTTGAGTTGGAGTCTCACTTCATCACCCAGGCTGGAGTGCCATGGCACACTCATGACCACCCCAGTGTCGACCTGCTGGACTCCAGGGATCCTTCCGCCTCAGCCTTCCAAGTAGCCGGAACTACAGGCGTGTGCTATCATGCCCGGTTAAATTTTTATTTATTGTAGAGACAGGTCTTGCCAAGTTGCCTGCGCTGGTCTCAAACCCACAGTCTCAGGCAATCCACTTGCCTTGGCCTCCCAAAGTGCTGGGATTACAGGATGAGCCACGGAGCCCGGCCTGCTGATTTTAAAAAATGCTTGTATTAAGGTTCATTTTTATGCTATAAAATGCATAGTATCATGGACCCACAAATACAGAAAATTTATTTTTGTTTTTTTGTGTGATAATTTAGAAGAGTTTCTTTCAAATTTGTCATTCATTATTAGTAATGTCAAATACATTTTTAGAACAGTTGTTAAAGTTGGAAAAACTCTATTGAGGTTTCATAAATAAGCTATAAGTTTTAGAAGAACTTTCTATACGCTAGCACCTGATGTTCTACAATTCAAACCTTTTTTCTCCTTCACAAAACACATACTTTTGATGCCATTGCCCTGTATCTTTGTGTCACAACAGCAAGTAAGGTCACACGGACAGTGGAAATATTCCTGAAACTCAATGTTGCTTGGCAATAGCAATTTAACTATACATAGGAGGGTCTGAGAACCACATAAAAACTCCAATAGTTCTAATTAATTGCAGTTTAAATATCTAATTTTTGGTATTTTTTTTTTTTTTTTTTTAAATGTGCCCATGTGGACACATTACTAGATTTCTCGGCAAGTAATGGACCCTGAAACTTAAGTTTGTTAACTTCAGGGCAAATCCACCACTGAGTCAGACAGATCATTCATTCATTCATCCAACAAATATGCATTGAGTACCTACACATATAAAGGACTGGGTTCAAAAATAAATGAGATGAAGTTCCTGCCTTCATCAAAAACTAATTTCAACAGAACAAATAAACACACAATCAAAATGTTATTTGCTATGAAGAAAATAAACAGGGTACTATGACACAGAAGAAGGGAATCTAATTTATAAAAATCTTTTGGGAAGTGTCATTTAATCTCAGACATGAAGGGGAAAATGGAGCCAGATATGCAAAGAGCTGGTGGGGGTGGGTAGGTGCCGGAGGGTAGGAAGAGCCTTCCTGTTGAAAGAGGTCACTCCAGGAACTGAGGGGGCTGGAATTTAGTGAGGGGAGGAAAAAGGATATAAGATGAAACTGTTGAGAGTGGTGGAGGCCAGACTTTACAAGACCTCCCAGTAAAAAGTGATTTTATTCACAATGCACAGAGACAGCGAGCAATGAAGTATCTTAAGCAAGGAGTGATGGATTCAGATTTTCCTCTTTAAAAGAATTCTGTAAGAGAAATGGATTAGAGAGAAGTAATAAAGGAAACAGGAAGACAAATTATCTGGATTGAGGGTTAGCTTTGACATTTCCAGGCTATGTGGCCTTGGGTAAGTTACATAACCTCTTTTAGCCTCAGTGTCTTAATCTGTAAAATGAAATAAATGGTTCTAATACAAAATAGGATTATTGTAAAACTTGAATGAGGCTATGCAAATAAAGTGTTTCACATCATGCCTGGCATACCGTTAACGCTAAAAAAAAAAAATTAGCTATATTACTCTTGTTACTGTTGTTAGGATCAAAGTAGGAGAAAACTGGTAGTTAACAGAGCAAGAACTCAGAGATAAGTGACTAAAGCTAATGCTCAGTTATAAGAATGCAGTCTTGGTGGGGAAGGGCTGGAGAATGAGACCCAGAGCCACATTCTGAGCTGCACAGAAGGCCAGGCATGTGCACTGGGGTGCAGTTCCTCCGACCCAGGGTCAGAATGAGACTGGAAACCATGGACAGAGCTTAAAAGCTAAAAGCAGGGCTTCTCAGCTGCCTGCCATTTGTCAGCCCTGGGGGCATGTCCTGATGAGACATAGACCACCTATGATTACAAAAAGTATCTTTTTTTTTATAATCAATATATTTTATTATGATATTGTGGGGTACAGTTAAGGGTTAGGTATACAATTATACTTCGTTCAGGCACCCTTGTTGATAAGAGGTGTCTTCCCGTCACCAGACAGATATTTACTACCATTAGTCCCATCTCCCTACCCCGCCCATAGTTTCCCACCACTGTCAGTCATTTTCTCATGGTAATACGTTGGATGACCAAGGTCCACTATATGAGTTAGAACATGTGATACTCAGATCTTTGTTTCTGTGAGAAGTCACTCAGTATTATAGACTCTAGTTCCATCCAGGTTGCTGCGAAATTCATCATTTTGTTCTTTTTTATGGCTATGTAGTATTCCATCGTGTATATGTACCACATTTTTTTAATAAATATTTTTTATTAAGATATTGTGAGGTACAACAGGGTTAGGTATACAAATATGCTTCGTTCAGGCACCCCTGTTAATAAGAGGTGTTTTCCCATGCCCAGACAGATATTTACTACCATTAATCCCATCTCCCTACCTCTCCCCCACCCATAGTTTCCCACCACTGTCAGTCATTTTCTTATGGTAATACGTTGGAAATCAAGAGCTACTATATGAGTGAGAACATGTGATACTCAGTTCTTTGTTTCTGTGAGAGGTCATTTAGTATTATAGACTCTAGTTCCATCAAGGTTGCTGCGAAATTCATGATTTTGTTCTTTTTGATGACTGCGTAGTATTCCATTGTGTATATGTACTTTTTAAAAAATCCAGTCCTCTTTTGATGGACAGCATGGTTGCTTCCAGGTTCTTGCTATTGTGAACAATGCTGTGATAAACATACGTGTGCAGGTATCTTTTTTATAGAGTGATTTGAGTTCTTTAGGGTATATTCCCCGTAGGGGGATTGCGGGGTCATATGGGAAGTTGATATTTAGAGCTTTTAAGAATCACCACACTGCTTTCCACAGAGGTTGCACTACTTTACACTCCCACCAACAGTGTAGAAGTGTTCTCTTTTCGCCACACCCTCTCCAGCAACTGTGATTTTTTGAGTTATTGATAATTGCCATTCTGACTGGAGTTAGGTGGTATCTCACGGTGGTTTTGATTGGCATCTCCCTGATGATTAGTGAGGTTGAACATTTCTTCATGTGTCTGTTGGCTGCTCAGATGCCTTCCTTTGAGAAATGTCTGTTCATATCTTTTGCCCATTTTATAATGGGGTTGTTTGTTTTTTTCTTTTCCGCATGTTTGAGTTCCTTGTAGATCCAAGATGTTAAGCCTTTGTCAGACCTGGAATTGGCAAATACTTTTTCCCAATCTGTAGGCTGTCTCCTTGCTCTCTTGATGGTTTCTTTGGCTTTGCAGAAGCTTGTTAGTTTAATGAGGTCCCACTTGTC
>CAUYQG010214753.1:0-10389 GCA_963574415.1 Tarsius wallacei | reverse complement strand
GAATTAACCGGCCTTCCAACTTTTGTCTGCCTCATTCTAAAATTTACACAGTAGACCATTTGTCATCCATGCTGTCCCACAAATAGTTTTTGTTTACGATTTATGACAGGTTTATGTTACTTCTATTTGAATTTCTATATTTCCCATGTGGTTTTTATGTTTAATATTAGGGGAGTAGAGCCAGTTAATATTTAGCGAGTTATCTGTTTTCATCTTGAGGTGGCCAATATGGGGATGTGGAATTTTTATACAGGTTATAAATGTTTGGCATAGTACTTTTGGTACATTGTGGCTTCACAAGGGCCAGTGTTAAAACTGCTTCCATGTCTTAGCAAAGAAAACTGCCTACATATTGGTTTTTCCTGGTGGGGAATAAAAGGGATAATTGGTTCCGGTCACAGGTGTAGTAATTGTGGGTACTTGAAGGTTTGGAGCACTTACAAGGCTGTGGGGTGGAAACGGATGTCTAGTGGATACCACATACTGAACCACGTGTGTCTGTGGCATACTCAGTCTCTGTGTGCACATCTTTGACTACAGCTGCAGGAGTGGTCCATTAGACAAAAGTTGTGGCCCAATTTACTCTGGATAAAGGCAGAAACGGTTCACATTCCATTATTTGTAAAGTTACCTGCTGTTTGCTTTCATTATTTTTGCTACACTCATTTTATTTGTATTTAAATGTTTTAGGCAACCTAAGAACAAATGTAAAAGTAAAGATGCAGTAAAAATGAACTGCTTGATATCCATTACTTCATGTGTATCAAGCACAGCAGTAAAACAAAAAACCCATGTATTTAACTTTTTTTAGGTTTTTTGCTTTTGTGATTTTTTTTTTTTTTTTTTTTGATACTTGCCTAACATGCATGTGCTGTAAAAATAGTTAACAGGGAAATAACTTGAGATGATGGCTAGCTTTGTTTAATGTCTTATGAAATTTTCATGAACAATCCAAGCATAATTGTTAAGAACACGTGTATTAAGTTCATGTAAGTGGAATAAAAGTTTTATGAATGGACTTTTCAACTACTTTCTCTACAGCTTTTCATGTAAATTAGTCCTTTGGTTCTGAAACTTCTCTAAAGGAAATTGTACATTTTTGGAGATTTATTCCTTATTCCCTCTTGGCAGCTAATGGGCTTTTACCAGGTTTAAACATAAAGTTTATCATAACAACAAAAATACTACTAATATAACTACGGTTTCCAACCATGTCCCATGTTCCCCTCTCCTCCCCACCCTGAAAAGGGCAAGTCCTTCTTTTTCCTGGGGAGGGGGAGGTTGATCGGAAGGAGTAATAGGTTCCATGTAAAGTTTTGGTACATGGCGTTTTCTAACTTAGGAAGCCACAATGTTCTTGGCCCATCAAGCACTGGGTAGCATTAACTGTAAGCTTTGTGCTTCCAAATCACTTTTGGTTTCTAAGAATTTCTTGGTACTCTTATAGCCTGCCTTCGATTTTGATCCTTATTCTGTTTGTCGGGTGCACAAGATGACCTTCCTCTTTCAGCCTTGTCTTGCCACTGACCGTTCCTACTCGGTGGCCATGTGCTTGGGGGAAGGCCGCATGATCTTCCTGGCTCCACTCCTTGTCTAGGATCCCTCCTCCTTGGCTTGCATCCCACAGACGGTTCCTCATCCTCTTTCCTGCAGCGAATCTCTCCTTAGTGGACGAGATTGTGTTTATCTCCCTTGAAACCCTACCTGCCCCAAATGGTCTGTCATTGTCTGCCTTTAAAATCCTTCCTCTTTCTCTTCCTCTCTTCTCTAAATAATGACGGGGCTAAGTTATACCCAAAGCTCACTCTACAGAATATTTCCTCAGTACTTTGCAGAAAACTCCAAACAAAATGCCATTGTAAAAGGTGTATTTTTCCCTTTAGAATGTAAGCTCCTCCAGAGCAGGGCCGCCGTCTTCTGTGTGTTCTCTTGTGCCTAGACACTGTAAAATGCTCAATAAATCCTGATGCCGGGAGGCAGCGAGGCTTGGTGACGAGGATGAGAAGCTGAAATCCCAAACACTGTTTTGTTGCTTGTTATGACCTCAGATTAAATTGGGAAATATTGGCCCTTTTGGATAATTGTCCCAAATATTACATTCAAATAAAAGTGCAATGGAGGCCTTGGGGTCTTTATTTCCAGGAGAAAAGATCTCTTAGACATCGGGGGCAGTGTGGTCATCTTCCCTCAACTCTTCACCTTGACTGTTGATCTCTGCTGACCCCCAGGCCACGGAGGTGATGTCTTCCTGTTGAGCTAAGGAGACTGAGCCAGCTAGACTGAGGAGATGGATGGGTCTCATTTGAGCAAATAAGACCTGAAATGTGTCATGTATGCTTATTTACTATTTAATGTACATCAGTCATCTAAACTAATTCGATTCTGAAATAATAGCATTTCACTGATACTAGCTATTTAATGTTTTCTACACAGTAGTTCCCAATAGAAGATTTTCAGCCTGAGGTTTTTTTGCTTTGGTATCTGAATAATAAACCTGTTTACGACGATTTCCTTGATGTTCCCAAGTCCAGACTTCATGTCTCTTTCTGGCAATTTAACACGATAATGCCAGGAAACTGGGAAATCCAGGGATGTACTTTGGGTGTTGAGTATTGGAATTGTTTTTGAGAAACCGGCCACGTTAGAGTTGACCTTGGGCAAGTGGAGCCACAGTGTGCCTGGTGTGGACTTGCTCTTCCAGGGCCAGCTCTTCATGCTGTGGAAACCATGGGAGGAGGGGCAAGAGGATCGGGAGAATATGTGTCAAATGGTTTCATTTTAGGGACTCGATTTGTCCTGTTTTCTCTACAAAATAGTCACCAATCCTGCCATGGCCCAACGTGTGTTTTAAAACTAGTCACGGCCATTTTGGGAACTGCAATCTTAGATTATCTGGCCAGACCTCAACTTGGAGAAACAACAGAGTACAACTTTGACTTCGGAAACTCTCAACAGTGAGATGTTTTAAAATCTTTTTATAGAGTCTGGATGCAGGCCCAAGGATTTTGGAGAGTTCAGCAGTGATGGCAGCATTTAAATAATGTATATAATTTCCACAGGGGAAAAGCAATTTGGATGTAGGTGCATTATAATCACTGCATGAGGGCCTATGGTGTGTTAGAGGCAATCTGATACTATGTGTTCAGAGGGGGTCTTGCACATTCCCATAGGGAAAGATCAGGAAGTAAGTGGCTTTTCTGTGTTTTGTCTTTCACCACATAAGACATTGCAATGGTAAATTTGAAATAATACACAACCTTTAAATAAGTGCTGGCTGAGACTGGACACTCAGGTGATGGCTAGACTTTGATCCTTTTAAATGGGAAACTACATTAATAAAATACTTTTATGCGGCTTATAGCAGTCACATTCTGGTTAATTCTAGCTCCTCTAAGTCGAGAGACCTGAAGATAGATTGTAAGATGATGTACAGCCATGACAGACAAGGATCCGGGATGCACATATGTTTAAGCACGCTTACCAATCCAACCCCAATATTTGATTATATTTGAGTATTTCATGAACGCCCAAACTAGCCTAATAAAGTCTTGCTAGCATTAATTCCCAATTTCAGAATTTAAAGCCTTGTCACTTTCCTACTGTGCTTCCATTTTCTAGCAGCAGGACACTGGCTTGGGCCAACCAGCTTGGGATTGGAGTCAAGACTTGGAGGATGGGATCCGGGTGGAGCTGATAGCACATAGGAAGGGAGTCAGGTGTTGAGGAGACTCCCAGGTACTATACTCAAGATGGGCTGTGTGAGAGTATACACAAGTCACCTATGTTTAGAATCACCTGAGAGAAAACTGTTTCAGTGTTTAGCTCCTGCCCTCGGTTTCAAGCGTTGTGATTTTTTAGGTTGGAGATCAGGAGCGTACATTTTCTTAAGCCAAAATTCTCATGGGTATTAGTGATGCACACTGTCCCCACAGCTGATGTCTGTAGGATGAGGAGCACACATGAAATGGAAAAATGAGAGTGCAAGACTATTTTGAGGAAAAAAAGGCAGGGTCTCGCTGTGTTGCCCAGACTGATTTTGAACTGGATCGAAGTGATCCAAGTAGCTAGGATTACAAGCACTGGCCACCACACCCAGCAAAAAAGGTTATTTGTTAAACAAAAGGAGTCATCTGCAAGAAGCTTGTTACTTTGCTCTGGTTATTTCCCAAAATAGATTAAGGAGGAACTTGGTTTACTTTGGGAGCAGATGCTCTTAAAAATTTTTACTAGGTTGAGGGGAAAAGTTACACATGTATATGATATTGTGACTTTTTTAATGAATGCCATTTGTTTTATCACCCTAGTCTTTACATCAAAGTCTACAACAAGTGAAGGAGCAAACTTGGGTGGTTAAAACGGTGAAGTGTAAGGACTCCTCAAATGAACACAACACTAGCTAGAAAAGAGAAAGACACATAAGCCAAACCAATATAAATTCAACTACATGAAAATTAACACCTGCAATTGAAAAGCCAAACAACTGAGGCAAGGCATGCATTTTAGCCAACAAGAGATTGATACGGATATATAAGGAGCTACAAATAAAGGTGAAACTACTCAAGTAGAAAAATAGGCAAAGATTTCAAACAGGCATTTTCAAAGAGGAGGAAATGTGGCCAATAAATACATGAAGAGTTAATTAACCAGGGCAAGGCAAGCCAAAAACACAATTAGATGTCACCATTTGACTGCCACTGGATTAGTGTAACTTAAAGTCTGGCTGTGGAGGTGGTGTGGACAGCTGCATGTTGCTGGTGGGAGATTACATTGGTACATCTCTTTTGAAAACAATTTGGGATTATTCACACCCCTACATTACATCCCTGCAACCCAGCAATTTCTTCTCGGGTATATTTCTTAGAATTCCTGAACATATGCACCAGATAATCACAGAGGAATATTTGCAGCTGCACTGTTCAAATTAGCATAAACTGGTTATCATCCAAATGTCCACTGAAAGGAGGATGGATCAATAAATTAAGTTTACCCAATGGCATAATCTAACATGGTGACGAATGAATTATATAGCCTAGTCGGTAACAGTTGAATTTTAATAACAACGTTGAGTTTAGAAAAAACAGCCCCAGGTGACTATAAACAGTATGATTCTTATAAAATTTTAAAAAATGAACAAATCTTTTGCTCAGGCATATGCATAAGAAAAACTTTTCTACCAAGGAAATCAAGGTCAACTACAAAATTTACGATGGATGTCACCTGTAGAGAAGAAGGGACAGACAGGCTAGGACAGTAGGACAGATCAGTATAAGTTATCAGGAATGTTAGTTGCTTTGGAGGGACGTGATGGGTCACAAGTATTCATTAGAGGAGAAAAGGGGACCATGCAAGGAACAGAGATGACACAAGGATTGTGATTAATCCAGGTCTGGACACCAGAGTTCTCGGGAAGAAATGAACAAAATGAAAGTCCAAATGCGATGGCTTATACCTAAAATCCCAACACTTTGGGAGGCCAACGCAGGAGGATCTCTTGAGGCAAGGAGTTTGAGGCCAGTCTGGACAACATAGTGAGACTCCATCTCTACAAAATAATTAAAAATTAGCTGAGTGTGGAAGTGCATACATGCCTGTAGTCCCAGCTACTCAGGAGGCTGAGGCGCAAAGATCGCCTGAGTTTAGGAGGGTGAGGTTGCAGTGAGCTGGGATTGCACCACTGCACTCCAGCCTGGGCAACAGAGTGAGACCTGTGTCAAAAAAATTAGCAAAAAAAAATACAGTGAGTCAAAAATTACTCAAAAGGTTTGCTTGAATGGTAAAAATAAGATTGGCAGAGGAAATACGGGAAGTAGTCATCAGATTTGTTTAAATGACAGGAAACAACATACAAAATTGTCAGAGACTGAAAGGTTGCTACCCCATTTTTTACATCTTAAGATTGTTCTAGCTTCCTCTCTGGGGAAGGAGAAGCAAGAACTGGAGATCTGGTAGAGGCAGGACAGAACTGGAAGAATGAATTGTGAACCAGCCTCTGAAATAAAGGTACCACATGCTAATTCCTTACCCTCCTGGGGCCTGAAGGATTTTATGTCACGCCAGACAAACCAGAGTTCAGCTTGTCTCAGCTTCCTTTTTTTTTTTTGAGTCAGGGTCTCATTCTGTCACCCAGGCTAGAGTGCAGTGACACAATCACAGCCTACTGCAGCCTCAACCTCCTGAACTCAAATGATCCTCCCGCCTCAGCCTCCCTAGAAACTTGGAGTAAAGGTGTGTGTTCCCATGCCTGGCTGATTTTTTATTTTATTTATTTTATTTGTGGAGATAAGGTCTCGCTATGTTGCCTAGGCTGGTCTCGAATTCTTGGGCTCAAGCAATCCTCTCTCCTCGGCCTCCCAAAGTGCTGGGATTACAGGTGTGAGCCACCACCCAGAGAGCTTTCTCACGTCTTAATCTTTAGAGGAGGTGAGTTATGCTCACTCTGAGGCCTCAATCGGTGAGGCATCTCCTATCACACCCCAAGTGTGGCCAAGTCTTAAGATTTTCAGTATTTTTTCTCATGTTCCTCAGCTTCTTCAAGCGTTCTGCATTTAAACTGAATTGTGTTTTAGAGGAAAAGTCTATTAACTCGAGAGATGAAAGAATAGAATTTACTTAAGATTTATAAACAAATTGTATCAAACATAAATATGGTGGTTGGTTTACACATTTTTTTCTTTCCCAGCATTTGCAAGAGAGGTGTCTGGAAAGTCATTTTTGGAGAGCTTAGCCCCTCCTTTGAAGGTCTTTATATATATAAAGAGTCAAACTAGATGTGCTCCCAAAACAGTTCCAGGCATTTCTCCCAACATCATCGGCCCACCCAGTGGAGGAGTGAAGAGGGTGTCCCACTGAAACTGTTCTGGAATGTAGTCTGTGTGGCACAGGGGGTGATGCAAGGTTCACGGGAAAGTCTCAAGAGATGCTGGCTAGCCGGCTATGCTAATGGCAGAGAGTGGGAGGAGAGAAGGCTATCAGAAATGGCCTTCTCTCTCAAGGCTTGTGGACATGTCTCCAGTAGACTAGGATCAAGACAGCCTGCAGCTCCCTCAAGAGACACTTGTCTGTAAGCCTCGACTGGATGGGATTCTCACAGCAGACAGGGTGGGCCGGTCCCACAGAAACCAGAGTCTGAGGCAGAGTCAAACAGAAGCTGGTGGGGATGGCTCTCGAGGGATGATGATGACCAGGGATGGGTCTCCAAAGCATCCGTGGAAGGAGCTCATTGGAAAGGTGGCTTAAACGCCTATGCCCAGTGTCCTTCCGTCTCAGACAAATGAGAACTTTCCAGCCACCACCTCACTGAGACCCCAGTGGAGCCAGGAGGTGAGGAAGGAGAGGGTGAAGTGGGGACATGGAGATGAAACTGACCACAGGTCCTCCATCCTCTGCACCTCAAATCAGAGGTGCGTAAGCAGGAAATGCAGCTGGACCCTTCCTATTACTACTACTTGGGACCAGATGCTTTCATCCCTGCCTACAAAACAGTCTCAGCTCACAGTGAAATGACAAGGACGAGTCTGCAAACAATGAACCAAAACAGTAGCACACCAAAACCTGAGTAAAGAGCCACCTGAAAGAACCTCTAAAATAAATGTGTTGCATATGATTAACAAGATGAAACAAAGAATAGAAATGAAATGAAAAAAATAGGACACTGAAGGCCGGGTTAGGAGATTCATGCCTGCAGTCCCAGCAATTTCGGAGGCCGAAGGGGGAAGATTGCTTGAGACCAGGAGTTCGAGGCCAGCCTAGGCAACATTTGAAATCTCATCTCAACCAACAACAACAACAAAAATAGCTAGGTGTGGTGGTGCATGCGTATAGTCCCAGCTACTCAGGAGGCTGAAGCAGGAGGATCACTTGAGCCCAGGAGTTTGAGGTTGTGGTGAGCTGTGATTGTGCCACTATACTTCTGCCTGGTGACAGAGTGAGAATCCAGCTCAAAAAAATAAAAATAAAAATGGGACACTGAAAACAATGACATGTTCCTAGGTAATTAAACAGTCCTACAGGTAATCTAATTTAGAACTAAAACCCAGCTCAAACTAAGAAAACATATTCCCACTCCCTGCTAGACTCGTTTGCTTTATTTCAAAGGTCCTAACGCAAAATACCAACCATGAAGAATTGTACTTTTCCCAGGAAATAATGTTTTCTGCCTAATGACCCAGAATAGCAGCTTTATTTTTTTCCTGAGAATAAAGTCCTATTTACTCTCTTATTAAGAAAAAAATACATATCTTGGTTGTATCAGCACATTTCAATGTGTTTAATGTCGTATAATTTTGGTTGAAGGCCTTTTTGTTGGTTGCATATTTTTTACTATAGGAAGGAACACGAAATAGTCTGCCATTTTTTTATTTTCAAAAATGTTAATGTTTCAGAAAAGTTGCAAAAAGTATAAGCAATTGTTACCCAGATTTCCCAAATGCCAACATTTTTCCATTTGTCTTGTTTTTTCTCTCTACATAAATACTTTTGTGAATCGTTTGAGAGTAAGTTGCAGATCTGATGCCTCTTCTTTTAATTTGTGTTTATTTACTAATAACAATCTCACATAAAACTATCAAGTCATAACTATCAAATGATCAAAAGCCGGAAATTTGTGCCAATATGATACTATTATCTAATCTACACACCCTGTTCAAAACTACCAGTTGTACCATTAACGTCCTTTGTAACAAAAGAAAAAAAATTTTGTTCTGGGTCCAAGATCCTATCCAGAATCTCAAGTTACATTTAGTTATCATGTCTCTTTAGTCTCCTTTACTCTGGAACCATTTATTGGTTTTATCTTTCATGGCCTTGACATTTCTGAAGAGTTTTATTTTTATCATTGAATTTAATTTAGTTTTTTTGAGTTAGGGGTCTCATTCTGTTTCCCAGGCTGGAGTGCAGTGGCATGGTCACAGCTCCCTGCAGCCTCGACCTCCTAGACTCAGATGATCCTTCTGCTTCGGCCTCCCAAGTAGCTAGGACTACAAGAGTGTGCCCCCAGGCCCAGCTACTTTAAAAAACTTTTTTTTTTTGGTAGAGACAGTGTCTTGCTATGTTGTCTAGGCTGGTCTTGAACTTCTGGACTCAGGCCTCCCAAAGTGCTGGGATTACAGATGTGAGCCACTGGCCAAAGATTTTTAGAATGTTTCTTCCCCCTGACTCCCAGTGTTTTCTCATTAGTGCCAGGAATCTCACTGAAGTGATACTGGGTCCTTGAGTTAGGGCCTCACTGTGTCGCCCAGGCTGGAGTGCAGTGGCATGATCACCGTTCACCACAGCCTCAACTTCCTGTGCTCAGGCGGTCCTTCCATCTCAATCTCCCCAGTAGATGGGACTACAGACACACGCCACCACACCAGGCTAATTTTTTAATTTTTTTATAGAGACGAGGTCTTACTATATCGTCCAGGCTGGTCTCAAACTCCTGAGCTCAAGCAATCCTCCCACCTCAGCCTCCCAAAGTGCTGGGATTACAGGCTTGAGGAACCTATAACCCAGCCCAGCCAGGAACTCTTGATGACAAAACACTGTCCTCAGCTAGAAACTGCATGTACAAGGGGATTTCAGGAGGAAATACACCCTGCCTACTCAGGGACCACATTCTGGAGATGCTACAGCCAAATGCTACACCCAGTGGAGACTATTTAAGCTTCTGGAGGGCAGGAACTGCGTCCTGTTCTTCGGACTGTCCCCAGTACTCAGCACAGGACCTGACACAGAACAGATACTGAGCACACATGTGCAAGTAAACCTTGAGCCCCCCTCTAGCCCCTGTGCTTCCAAGCAGAAAGACCACCTTCCTTGCTTTGTGAAAACCTAACGTCATGACTTACTCAGAATAGGTACTGTAGTCAAACATCTATTGGTTGGCGAGAATGAATCTCACTTGGGTACTTTGCTTCTAGGACCTTATTTCTAGAATAAAAATTTTGCTTTGTATTTAACAGCTGATTTTTTTTTTTAATATAAAGAAATAATGGCTTACAAGTTGTCAATAACAGCACCACTTTGAAGTGTTGAGTCATCTGGAAGGGAATTCAGGGATACATATACCTGGTTTCTAGAGTTCTAGCCTGGAGCCAGCATTAGGGTAGATGTCCTGAGATGGGGGCCTGAGGAGATGTGGGTTCACATCACACGGATCTGGGCTTTTCTGACCTCTGTGGGAACTGTTTGGCTCTCTCCAACCCATAGTCAGAGTGTTACATCTGCCTTCACTCAGTTGAAATAGGCCTGGTGCTTGAGCACGGTCTCGGGATTCTGTAGGGACTTAAGTCTTCTTTGAGAAGGTGGAGAGCTCATCTTTTTTTTTTTTTTTTTTTTTTTAGTTGGAGTCTCACTCTGTCGCCCAGACAGGAGTGCAGTGGCCGCTCCCCGGCACCGCAGCCTCGACCT
>CAUYQG010214748.1:0-16945 GCA_963574415.1 Tarsius wallacei | reverse complement strand
CTCTGAGATCTCCCTCCTTGGCTTGCAGGTCTTCCTCTTGCTGCCTCTTCATGTAGTCATCCCTTGTGCATGCATGCCCCAGTATCTCTCTTTTTCTTTTTTCAGGGACAGGGTCTCATTCTGTTGCCTAGGTTGGAGTGCGGTGGTATGATCATAACTCACTGCAGCCTCAAACTCCTGGATTCAAGCAATCCTCCCGCCTTAGTCTCCCAAGTAGCTGGGACTACCAGCATGCACCACCACAACTGGACTAATTTCCTCTTCTTTTTTTTTTTTTTTTTTGAGTTGGAGTCTCCCTCTGTTGCCCAGGCTGGAGTCACAGCCACTGCAGCCTTGACCTGCTGGGCTCAGGTGATCCTTCTGCTTCAGGCTTTCAAGTAGCTGAAACTACAGGTGTGCACCACCACACCTAGCTAATTTTTTTTTTAATTTCTTGTAGAGACGAGGTCTCACCATGTTGCCCAGGCTGATCTTGAACCCGTGGGCTCAAGCAATACTTACTCTCACCTCCACCTCCCAAAGTGCTGGGATTACAGGCGTGAGCTACTGCACCTGGCTCATTTCCTCTTCTTATAAGGACACCAGTCACATTGGATTAGAGCCCACCTTAATGACCTCATTTTACCTAAATCACCTCTTTAAAGATAACATCTCCAAATGTAGTCACATTCTGAACTACTAGGGGTTAGGACTTCAGCATATGAATTTTGGGAGACACTATTCGCCCCATAATATCCTGGGACCAGTTCCTCCAATAAATCACTTTCACAAGAAGGTGTACTTCATCTTTGCTTCTGGGGAGCCCATCCTGAGACAGGATCCACCCAGCTTCCTGCTCAGTGGAAGGAGGGTGGTCCCTCGGTGTGACGTGACTAGGTCTGCCCTGGGGAATTGACACATAAGCGGCTGGCACTGCCAGGGGACGGCTGGGCTACCATCCAGGAAGAGGGATGTGAGGCTGGGGTTGGAGGCTGCTCATTCTTTTCCATATTATAAAACCTGGCTTTATTCAGAAATGACCCCAATGTGTCCTTTCATTAATTGGAGTGTAAAATTTTCTCCAAATAATAAGTGGAATAGTTTAACAATACAAATCATTTGCACCTTAATTTGGTCAATAAGCAGTCTCTACTTCCTGGACTCTCGGGGGAGCAAAGCAATTATAAATTACAAGAGTGGAAACAAATCCATTCTGCAGATTTGACCCTGGCATGGGAGCTGCCCAAGCGTACTGGAACCTCCAGCCATTTTGGGCTCAGCCAATGTCATCTCCAGCCGGGTCCTGCGGTTGCTCCCAGTCTCAGAGCCGACTGTACGTGGAACAGCAATTGGTTTAATTAACCTCTCAGCTTTTTCCATCTGTGAAGCAGAGCCCAGCATGCTTGCCACTGGGAGGCCGTGGAGATGATGCATCTGGCCTGGTATGAAAGACATCAAAGTCACAATACCATGTTGAGCAAGATGGGAGAGGATTCATGTCTGTAGGAGATAATCTTGTGCATAAGGGCCACTGGAAAAGGTGCATCATGGAGCCCTGGGGGTGCCTTAGGATGCTGTCTCCCTGATACGGTGTAGAGCTGGCAAAACCCCGCCCCTCCAAAGCCATGGGTGTGGAGCTTATGCACTGGGTCCTCCTTCTCAAGGCCAGCAGGGGAGCTAAGTGAGGGTCCAGTTTTGCTCATTTCTTTTTAAATTGGCTATTTTTTAAATGGGTAAATTGTCCAGGTGAGGTGGCTCATCGCTGTAATCCCAGCACTTTGGGAGGCCGAGGTGGGAGGATTGCTTGAGCCCGGGAGTTTGAAACCAGTCTTAACAACATAGTGAGACCTCATCTCTTAAAAAAAAAGAATGAAAAAGAAATGAGTAAATTGTTTGTGCGTACATGTTTAACTAATAGTGACTAGTTAGTGTCTCAACTCATTTAGTTGGAGACAGGCTCTACCCAGTGTCCCACCCCTGCATCATTTGGGCCAGGAAAGACATACACTGCTAATGAAAAGATTAGAAGGTGGATCTTAGTGTTCAAGGTTTGCTATGCATGTTTGCTGTATGAAAAGTGTGGAGCTTGTGAGTTTGCTAAGAGTCTGGGCTCTTACAGCCAGCTTTTGAGCTACAGACAGAAGAGCTCCAGATTCCGAGGCCATTCATTGGTAAATTTCTAGACGTGGCACTAACTCTAGCCAAACCTTGGAAATATGTACCCAGGGACTAGAAGAGGGCCTATATGCTGGATCACCTTCAGCCAGAGTTGGCTATGAAGGTGTGTTTGTCCCTGGGTGGGTGCATGTGACCAAGTGTCAGGGAGACCTGGGAAGAAATGATACAGGGACCCACTAATGTCCCTCCATGTTGCCACTGCCCATAGAGAAGGCCATAGTGGGGATTCAAGCACTCCTGCATATTACTGAGAATCCCCTTGTTTTCCATGCGCTCCCAGTAAGTAGCTTCAGGGGATCCTTGACTTCCCTGCAGACTACGCCCAAAGATGTAAGTCCCTATTTGCTCCCTTACTTTGAACTGTATAGTATCAATGTGATCATAAGTAAGTCTTGTGATTTGCATAACTTTTGCAATGCATGATGTCTTAGGCCTTGTAAACTTCCTTTACTCTAAATGTCACTATCTAAATGTAACTCAAGTCTATACAATGCTCAGTCCCTATCTAAATGTAACTCAAGTTCTGTACAATGCTCTGCTGGTCACATGGCTAATGTATAAGTACTGAGAACTCTGGACTATAAAAGTGGACTGCGAGGTCTGAAGGATGAGCAGAACCATTTTAGAAAGATCTCGAGTCCAGCTCTGCTCCCTGGATTCGAACTCAGAAATAAACTTCTTTCTACCAGTTCCCTGCCCCTTTGATTTATTGGTATCAAGGGGAGCATCCGAGAATTACTCAGACCATAACAGGAAGGCGAGGGGCAGTGGGCCTCGAGCTGACAGGTGGGCAAGAAGGCTTAAGAACAGGGAGCAGCCAGTTAGGACCAGCACAGAGAGCTCTCCAGAGTGGCTTCCAAGCCTTGCCACCAATAAGGTTTCAATTAACCAGATGCCAGCAGGTAACCCACCATCAGGAGGCACGTATTCTCAAATCCAATAAAAAATCCTGCTTCTTTACCACAGGGTGGCTATTCCATGGTTGTGAATCCACCTGAGCCCACAGTCACGCCAGCAGTCACAGAAAGTAGCCGGGGTCCTTATCACCTGCTGCACCAATGTCTCCTCATGGCCTCTCCCGATGGCTATTGACAGTGTGGACATGTCAGCTTCCAGGTTGCCTCCATGCCTGTTCTGGTGACAGCTGTGACATTAGTGGCTCCTTTCATGCTCTACTGAGGGGCTCCCCCAACTCTTCTGGCTGGCTGGGGGTCAGGATGGTATAAACACGTCTTTTGAGTAGCTCTACAGACCACAGGGTCACTAGCACCCCTGTGGACTGAGTGTGGCTTTGAAGTGGGTCCCAGCAGTTGGGTCTGCAGCAGCCTCGTTGGCCTGTTATTAGGCACATCCATGCCCGGGAGCGCCCATTCATTATGGCCAAGTAAGCAGGCACAGGCGCCAGCCCCAGACGAGGTTTCTCAGGGCCTCTGGGGTGGGGAGAGACACCCTCACCCGCATCCTAAAGAATGAAGAGGCCACAAGCACTTGTGGTGCTTGGGGTGCTGGGAGGCCCAGCTTCCCTGGGTTGAATAAGCAGAAGTTGTCTTCTGATGCTCCATTGCCTGGGCTGGTGCGTATCTCCCCAGGGGGCTGCCTGCCCACTGCTGCCTGCCTCAAGTGCCAGGATTTTTTGTAAAATAATCACGTGACTCAGATTTAATTCTTGGAACTAACAGCACATATTTGCATGTATTTTGTGTGGTGGCAAACACTTCCAAGTTCTAGAAGCGCTACACAGTATATACTCTGTGAAGCCTTCCTTCCACCGGCTCCCTGCCCAGAGACAAGTAGCATGGTCACTGCAGTGTACCCCGTGTGTCAGAAGCAAATAGATACTTTTGTACAGGGTGGGACCCGCTCGCTGCATGTGCTCCTCTGCACTTGATTGTTCTCAGCTACTGCAGTGCATCGGAGCCCTTCAGAGGCTGAGCTGCATCCCACTGCAAGGTGGTTCATGATGATCAATGGATATTTAGGTTGAGTCTAGGCGATTGCAATTAAAGATGGCGCTGCTGCATAGCACTTTGCAGTATGCCAATATGTGTCCGTGGGTATCTGTAGGGTGGAGTCTCTGGGTGGAGCTGTAGGGCTGACAGTATTTGAACCTTTCTTTGCATTTGCATCTGTATTTGCATTTGTATTTGCACATTCATCTGCATGTGTATTTGCACTTGTATTTGCATCTGTGTTTGCATTTGTATTTGCACATTCATCTGCATTTGTGTTTGCATCTGCATTTGCCTCTGTGCTTGCATTTGGGCTTGCCTCTTTATTAGCAGTCAGCAAGGCTGCATGGCACATGTCTCTGGCTACACCAGGCCTGGGGGTGCTCTTTCATTCTGAGACTTCAATAAAGGGCAGCATGCTTGACAGTCAGGGTTCCGTCAGGAAAACCAGTCAGTTTAGGTGTTCTGACACAGGAACTTTGACACTAAGAATCAGCTGCTGAGGTGCTGGAGGGGGCCAGGGCAAGAGGGCGCTCCCAGGGACAGGAGCCACTGCCTAGCCCTCAGCCTGCTGCGCTGTTAGAGCTGATCTGCAGCTGGCTCTGGCAGGAGCCACCTCTAGCAGGATGAGGACACCTGCCCTGATCCTACGTCCATCAGTGCCAACTGGAAGCTGGAAACATTGCCCCCTCCTCCTGCAGCAGAGCTAGCTGAGCCACCAGTGGGCACAGGAGCTCTGGAAGAGAGTTCACAGCCTCCAGCCCCAGGACACAAAGTACAGGGCCGAGAGCAGAGACGCAGATGATATGCAGCACAAGGCTGGAAGCACTGCATTCATCTTGCTACAGACCTTAGTGTAAGGATGGGCAGTGTTCAAGGCCCCTGAGACCACCCCTGAGACTGCCAGGACAGTGCTGTCCTGATGCCCTGCATCCCTGTCCTTCGAACCCCTGTTGTGCCCACACCACTCCCGTCCCATGTCACGTGTGCTGGCTTGGCGCTCCTTGTTCCAGGCCCTTCGCTATACCCAGTGAGTTTGCCTAACCAGGTGAACAAAGGCCACTTAGTCTTTGGTGCTTTGCCAAAACTGGATGCATGTGGCCCTTATCCAATATGCATTCCTGAGCACCAAGGGACCATCATGTACTGTGGTTGGAAGCTCCCTTCAGGTGACTCTCCTACTGCTACTGAGCCTGATGCAGGCAGCAGGTCCCACAGAGGAGGACATGGGTCCCAGGACGGCTTGATCATGTCATCCTGGGCTCTTTCCAGAACAATTTGGAGCTCCTCTCTGGGGGGAAAGGAGAACTTGGGTCCCTCTTTGGCATGAGCTGTGCAGTGCCAGACCCAGGAGCCTCACCAGGAAATGGGGAGAGGAGCTACCTCTGTATCCTCCCAGGGAAAACCAAGAACATGCTGGCAAGAAGTATGGCAGGCCTGGGCTTCTCCCCTGTGTGAGTGTTTTGGGGCTGCCACACAAGCACCACAAACTGAGCAGCTTCAATAGCAGAAATGTATTCTCTCTGGAGGTTGGAAGTCTGAGATCAGGGTGTCAGCTGGGTTGCTTCCTTCTAAAGTTAAGAGGGAGCCATGCAAGACAACTTATACCTGCAATCCCAGCACTTTGGGAGGCTGAGGCAGGAGGACTGCTTGAGTCCAGGGGTTCAAGACCTCATCTCTACCAAAAAAAAAAAAATTAGCCAAGCGTGGTAGGGCACACCTGTAGTCCCAGCTACTCAGGAGGTTGAGGGGGAAGGAATGCCTAAGCCCAAGAGTTTGAAGCTGTGGTGAGCAGTGATGGTGCCACTGCACTCCAGCCTGGGTGACAGAATGAGATCGCAGCTCAAAAAAAAAAAAAAAATAATAATAATAAGGACCCCTCTGCAACCTGTTAAAGTGAACTAAAATGGAGACCAGGTCTGATGAACCCTGTGCAGACAAAACCAGCCAGACCTCGTCCACAACATTGGCCTTGCACAACTGGCAGACTAAGCAAAATGTAGCTGAGCTATTCCTTGTAAATGCCTATATTAAAGAAAAACAGAGCTTAAGCTCAACCAATCAGAAGCAACCAACAAATTTGTAATGATATCACTGGGGATTTCCAGTGGGATCGACTCAGTAAGACAACTGCCTGTCACCAAGCCAACATTCTCTTTACTTCTGTGTCTGTCCTGGTTGAGCCTCCCCATGCATTCCCTCGATGGCACTCCTGATCTGCTTCTGAATCCATGAATTACTCTTTGCTCAAGTAAACTCCTTGACATCTTATTACGCCTCAGTTTGCCTTTTTTTTTAAAAAAAAAAAAAAACAGACTCTGATTTGGAAGACAGGTCAAGAATAGGAGCCGGCATTCTCAGGGATTTCCATAAACACAGGGAAGAAGGTTCAACCTCATCAGTTGTCCAAACAGTGCACATCAGCACACCCCATTTTCCCCGTCAAATTGGAGAGATCTTATTTTACTGATCATCCTTGGTACAGTGTAAGTGCTGGTGGATTTCTAGAGCATGTAGTTGACATGAATATGCCACCTAAAAACGTCCTTCAATCTGAGCTTCTATTTCTGATCCTCTAACATAAGGAAGGATCCCAAGACACAGGAAAATATTGATGCATGAAAAATTAAAACACAAATAGAAGCAAACCAAAAACACAAAAGGAGAGATGGTGGCATCTCCATAGAAGAGAATACGATACAATCATTACAGATTACATTTGAAAATAATTTTTTTTAGAGTCGGGTCTCATTCTGTCACCCAGGCTGGAGTGCAGTGGTTTTTTTTCTTCTTTTTTCTTACATTACGGCTCACCGCAAATTTGACCTCCTGGGTATCCAGGACTACAGGCACATGCACAATGCCCAGCTAATTTTTCTGGTTTTTTTGTAGAGACAGGGTCTCCCTATGTCATGCTAGTCTCAAACTCTTGGGCTCAAGCAATTCTCCTGTTTCAGCCTCCCAAAGTGTTAGCTGCCATGCCCAGCCTAAAAAAAATTAATGACACTGGGAAATACCCAGGTTGCAGTGCTAAGTGACAAAAGTGCACTACACTTATCCATGTATACAAACACCACACACACACACACAAACAGGCACTGTATTACTTTTATACCCTGGATTGGATTTATAGAGGTGTGACTACCTTTCCCGAGAGGAAGGAGCATGCCACACCTCATAGGACCAGAGAATGCCAGTTCGATCAGGCAGAAGCAGGCACAAGCATTTAGTGGGGTGTTTCCTCTGGAAGGAAGGGCAGGGTTGGCTAGTTTGAACAATTCTGGAGGGCTCTGGGGCATAAGGGCTGTCCCTGCTTGCCTGGCCCTGGGTTGATCTAAGGTGGCGGAAAATATTAGCTTGTGTGTGAGTAAGACAAAGTGGCATTTGAGGTGCAGACTTCGGATAGGCTGCTTCAGGCTGAGCCCAGGGCTGGCTCTGAGAATTGGCTAGCTCTGGGAGGGACAGTCTTCAGGGACCCCCAAATGCCAGAGCGTCAAGAACAGAGAAAATAAGAAAATATAGTTAATATGATGGGCCCTGTGCTGAGTGGATGCCAGATAGACAAATACAGCATCTAGGAAAGCAGAGTACATACACACACAATATTTAACTCTGTTTTTAAAATGCATAGAAACAGGCAGGGCTGGAAGGAAACATTCCAAAATGTTGATGGTGTTTTCTTTGTGTCGTGACTGCATAGTGGGTTTTTCTCCTTCTGTTTCTTATCATGTTCTTAATTTTCAAATTCTCTATGAATGCATTTGTGTTTTTTTTAATAGTCAGGATAAGGGTTTAAACCATTTCAAGAGCTCCCTGGCTGGACAGGCCTCGGCCGGGCCCGGAAGCCTGCCGGGAGTTCCCCTGCACCCCTGCGGGCCCCGCCCCTCCACCTGCCGGCTAAAGGATTCTGCACTGTCACCCGGGTGCCGTGACTCATTCTGCTGGTGTGTCATAGCGCCAGGAGAGAAGGCAGTCTAAGAAGTATGTGTGGCGATGCTAGCTGTGAAACAGGGCCTGGCGCATGCTGGTGACTAACTATCAGTGATTCTATATATAATATCACGATCCCACAGAGTCAACCCCAAGGACAGCAATTCAGTGCTCACAAGGGACTGGGCATCTTCCACGCCCCCTTGACAGCCCCCTGAGCCAGGCAGAGGGAACTAGCCAGAACTTGGCCACCACCCTTACCAGGAGATGTGGACCAGGGTGCAGGATGTGCTGTGGAGATAGTGGACCTCAGGGTCTCAAGCTTTGTCACACATCACCCCGGAGGAGCCACTGCCATGGCTCCCTCAGACTTCCACTCCGGCTGGTGACCTAGGTCCTGGTTTGCCGGTACATCCCTGGTTTCATTGTGAAAAGCCCCACATTCCCAAGTCTGGGGCAAACTGGAAGGGTTAGAACTGCTCCCAATGTTCCCTCAGGGCCCTGGGCTGCTGAGACCTCCCACACCTCATACCTCCACACTCCATCCCACCCTAGTCTGGCCGGAGTGGTAGTTGATCCTGTGGCCTCAATGGTCTCTAACAGTCATAGTTCCCTGGTACCCACAGCTGGTCACCTGGGGCTGACACAGAGTGCTGTATGTGTGTTGAGGGCAGTGGCAAAGGGCAGGTCTACACCTCTGTTGTTTGTGGCTGTCCTCCCCGAAGGTCCTGTGGGGGCCATTCTCCAAACTGCCTCCTCTTCCCGGATGCCAGACCACCTGGAAAGGGGCCGAGAGACGGCCACCATTGGCTCTATCTGGAAAAGGGAGTGTGTGTGTGTGTGTGTGTGTGTGTGTGTGTGTGTGTGTGTGTCAGAAAGACAGGAGGGAGAGATGGTGAGTGAGAGAAGAAAGGAGTGGGGAAGAGAAGAGGGGAAGAAGGAGGGAAGAGGAGGGGGAGAGGAAGGAAGAGAGAGGAGGCGAGGGAGGGGCGAGGAAGAGGAGGAGCAGGGGACGAGCAGGGGAAGGGGGAGGGGGAGGGGTGGAGGGGGGAGGGGAAAGAAATGGGTTTGGGGGATGAAAAGAATCACTTTGGGGTTCTATCCTCAGGTGACCCAGGTACCTCCTGCTTCCAGAATATACCTTGATTCAGGTATGACCAGTTAAATTGCCAGAGGACTTAACCCTTTTACTAACACTCTTTCAGATTTTAAACCACAGTCATCATTTACCGGGCATGGCCTAGAAATCACGGTGAAATACGCTTTTGCTAATCCATATGATTCATTGCACAGACGCCGAGTCTGTATATACATCCATATATATGGAATAACAACTCCAATGCTAGACAATTTTAATGTGGAATTGATAAAACAAGCATCGCACAACCGCATTCCCAGTCATCTGTCTTCCAGTCTTCCCCAGGGCTGTAGACAGAGCACTCTCAGAAGACCAAAACTGGGGTCTCAGCTGTGCCACACAGCACCCTGAGATTTGCCTCAGATTCCTCAGAGAGGGTAAGGGGGGGTTGCATCTTACCCTCCTTCCTTTGCATACAATGACTGTCTTCATTAGGGCCACCAGGGCCATGGAGATGAAGTACCCGGCCAGCTCCCAGTAGACACCCCTTCCTATGGGAACCCTGTCTCCCAGAGTGTCCTGGGGGCAGGGGACAGAGGCTGCAGCATCAGCCTCTCGATCAGAGGCTTCCAGATGGGATGGTTGACCGCCCTCCCTTGGGAGGTGCCAGCTGCTCCCTTCTTGAGCTTCCTGTAAGAAATAAGCACCACCTTGGAGCCAGATGACTGGAATCCAAGGCACTGGCCCTCTATCCTCGTCTTGGCCGACTGCCGCTTGCCAAGAGCTGTTTCAGCCCCTTGTCAGACAACTGTGTGGCTCCCAGCAGCAGATCTTGAAGTTCATGGCCATGAAATGATTGTGTTTGGGTGGCAGGCAGCCACAGGGTAAACTGCAGGGGTTACGCTGGTTTCCTGTCCTGGAACATTTGGGGATTGTGATCACACGTCACAGTCTGTGACAGTCTCTGGGCCTTTGGAATATGCTGGCACAACTGTTGACCCCTTGGGTTCCTCTTGGCTCTGCAACAAGTTGCAGGACTGGACTGAGGCACCTGGAGGGTCAAGAGCAGGTCAGGGATGTGACTCGCAGCAGCAAGAGGATGGCCTTGCCCGGGGGAAACGCCATCTGTGATGCCTTGGCTATGGCCTGGGGTTGGTGCTCGAGGTTGGCTGGGGTGGGTCTAAACAAGGTCCCAGCAGGGTGCTGGGTTTCTGGGTATGCCACCTGCCCTCCTGGGAGCCGCTGGGCCCTGCCTGGGTCTCTATTCACTGTCCTTGTGGTGGCTCTGTCCAGCCCCACTGGACCCTGGGGGCAGAGCCCTGATCTCCCAGGAGCTACTTTACAGAGAGCCTGAGCTGAGGCTTCCATGGACTTCCATTGTGCTTCAAGAGGGACTCAGTTAGTGGAGATTCAGGACTGTGAGGGTGGCAGGAAACAAGATTCAACATTAAAATAACTTTAAGCAAAAAAAGGAGTTTGTTGGGGGTCCTGGGGGAAGCAAACTCAGGGCCCAGCAACTAGTCCCCCACCCACCACACCCCTGCTCACTGGCTCGGTTCCTCTCTGGGTGGGGCCTCTTTCTCTCCAGCTTTAGATGGGACTCCTGGGCCCAGGGTGGGGCTCTGGCTACAGCACTCCCAGTCCTTCATGGTGGTCCAGCTTAGAGACCCCAGAGGTACAGAGGCTGTAACTGAGAGGTGGTGCTGCTTTTGGCCAGTCAGGGGCATGTGCAAGTCCCTGTGGTCCTCAGACTCCACTGCCCAGAGCCATGTGCACCCTGGCGAGCCCCTCCAGTCCTCCGGGTCTGTCTCTTCATCCATAAAGCAGGAACATGAGGCAGCATCAGGATTGGCACATGCGGCCATGGGTAGAATCCAGCCTATTCATGTCCAACAGTGGGCTGGGAGTGGTTTCAACATTTTTAAGTGACTGGAGAAGAAAAAAGGATTTCATGGCATGTGAAAGTTGGACAAAATTTCAATTTCAGGGCCCATAAACAGTTTAAGTGGCACAGGCCACATTCTTGTGTTCATAGATCCATGGGGGCTACCTTCCCAATATAATGGCAGAGATCATGTGGCTCCTTCCATAAATAGTTGCCAACCCCTGGATGAAATCAGAATTCCCCACTTTCAGGACTTCAGTCATTCAGGAAACATAACAAGCTTTTAACCAGATCTGAGATGTGCTCAATAATTTTCACTCAGTCAGCTCAGATTGGGTACTAATTCATTTTTGGCCAAAAGTGGTAGAACCCCTCATCAAGGTTTTTGATGCGATGCGCTACCTTTTTTTCTAACATGCAAGAAAATCAATACATGCCTGCTTAAAAATTAGGCCTGGTACAGTGGCTCATACCTGCAATCCCAGTACTTTGGGAGGCTAAAGTGGGAGGATTGCTTGAGGTCGGGGGCAGAGGCTACCATGAGTCATAATTGTACCACTGCACCCCAGCCTGGCAGACAGAACAAGACCCTGTCTCTAAAAATATATATATAAAAAGTAGACACAAAATCATGTTGCCCCCACTCCCAAGGTTCCGAAGGCCCTGCCTGCCTTGAGGCCTTTTCCTGCTGGGGGTCCTGGGGGTCCCTGGCCTTGATGTCCCCTCCCTGCCTGGGCTGCGTTGGTCAGGAAGGGAACCTACCACTGTGAGCTTCCCCAGTCACACATGTCCTTCCTCGATCAGCTCCCACAGTGACATGTGGCTCCATCACATGCACTAGAGGGAAGGAATTCAGAAAACTCTAAGCCCATCCTGTATTCTTCAGAGAGATAGAAGAATGACCCGACCTCTGTTTCCTGAGCGTTCTGGGCAATGAGGATGTAAGCAGCTCTGTACTTGGGGCTGGAGCCAGGTGTCTGTCTCTCAGGCTTACGGTCTAACCAGGAAACAATGAAGGAACCATTTGAAGGATATGGGGGATACATGCTTTCTGTAGGTGCAGTGGGCCCATCCCTGACTTTGCAGCTAGGTCCCATTGAAAAAAGTAGGCCTGGGGATACCGACCACACAGCTTGGGGTCGGGATCACCACAGGGTTCTTTGGTGGCAGTGAGAGGTGAGGGTCTGAGGCTGCTGGCAGGTTGCAGGGTCTGTGGACTCCACCTTCCACTCAAGACAGGCAGACGGGAGCAGTGCCACCCTGGTGCCCCTGACCCACTCAGGGAGGCCTGGGAACCGCCTGACCATGAGACAAGGAGATCCTATCTCAGGAACTTTCTGCTGGGATTCCTGTCTTGGCTCAGAGTCCAGGCATCCGTGTGTCCAGATGGTGCCAATCTCACTGCTGTTCCTGGCAGAGGCGTCTTCAATGGCGGGCCAAGAAGTAGACACTAACAGACCTTGCTCCTGGGCTTCTGGGTGGGAGGCAAGCCTGGTCACAGGTTGCCCACCCAAGAAGGCTGCAGCCTCAGGAGTCAGGATGCCCAGATGACAGTGCCTGGGGGGTACTGTTGGACAGATAACCTTCTGCGGCACTGGGACAGACGAGGGCCCCTCCACTGGATGGTGGCTGCTTACTCCCCTTCCAGACAGGCCAGGGACCTGGCAGAACATTCTCTGGGGTTCCCACGGCACGTGCCCCAAGTCAGGGAATGTCAACCACCCAGCAGGGTGGGGGTGGGGGCACGTGTATGGAAACCTGCGTGGGCAACAGAGGTTTCACCCGAGGCAGGCCTGCCTAACAAGGGGAGTCCATTTCAAGCTGCCCCTACCCTTGGGAACCTTTAGGAATGTGGAAATGCAGAGGAACACCTAGTGGGAACCTGCCTAGTCTTTGATCAGGTGAGAGGGGAATCTTCTCTGGGCTGAATGGGGTGGCAGAAAAGTCCGTGGACCCTTGAGAGGGGTCCCTCGTTAACCAGAGACCCACAGGCATGAGCAGGAAGGGTTAAAATTGGGTCAGGACAGGCTCTGCGGGGCTGCTCCATGGAAGAGGGAGGGGTACAGACAGGAGGGAAAGAACCCTGAGGGGAGGGGACAGGCTGCAGCACACACTCAGCCGCATGTGATTAGACCTGAATGTTTCCTTATTCACAGCACCAGCCTCCTGCTGGTTCTTGTTGGGTCAGGTGGTGGACATGGGACTGACCACGGGTCCCTTCCCACCACCCACTCAGGTCATCTTGTTGCCTAATCTTTTGCTCCTGCAGCAGGCCAGAAATTAAAAAAGGAACACCCTCCCCTAGCCAGGCCAGAGGACCAACCCCGCACGTCAGATCCAGTGACCCCCAGGAAAATGTGATTACAATAAAAGAAGGCAGACCGGGCGTGGTGGTTCACACCAGTAATCCCATCACTTTGGGTGGTGGATGTGAGAGGATTGCTTGAGCCCAGGAGTTTGAGATCAACCTGGGCAACATAGTAAATCCTTTTCTCTACAAAAATCAAAATACGAGCTGGGCATGGTGGTGCACGCCTGCCTGTAGTCTTAGCTACCTGGGAGGCTGAGGCAAAAAGATCACCTGAGCCCAGGAAGTTGAGGCCTGGTAGCCATGATCGTGCCACTGCACTTCAGCCTGGGTGACAGAGTGAGACCCTGACTCAAAAAAAAAAAAAAAGAAGAAAACAGAGCTCCAGCTTAGGGGAGGCATGTAATTTTCAAAATTCTCTCAGAAATGGGGAAGCTGAGGCTCTGGGGGCTGATGTGACAGGCCCAGATGAGATTGTGGGGTCTGGGCCATCGCACACCCTTCCTTCTCCCCCAGCCCTAGAGCAAATCCACCCCATGCCTGTGGGAGTCCTCATGTGGTCAGTCCCAATCCCAGCTCCCAGCCAGAGTGTAGCTGGGCGGGGCCTTAGGGGCTCAGGGAAATGCCCAGGAGCCACTTGAGGAGAAGGGGATCCCCTCAGTGAGGGCTGGGCACCCCAGGAAGACACATACCCAGAAGGTCACAGGCTGCTAAAGAAGCTTGCAGGCTGCTCCATGAACATCTAGAGAAGGAAAGTCCAACCCGTGATCCTCAGGCCACATGCGGCCCAGGACAGCTGATGATGCGGCCCCACTAACTCTTTTAACATCACATGTTTTTTAGCGTTTATTTTCTTCACAACCCCATGGCAATTCTATTTTTGAAATTCGCCATCACATCTTATTCATGACATCGCTTTTCAGCAGCACTTACATTTGTGAACTTCTGCTTTCAGTTATGAAGCACACGAAGAGCAAAATTCGAACAAACATTTCTGATGAGCACCTTGAGAACTCAGAATTGTGATCACTTCCTCTGAGCCAGACATTGACAGATTCGTTTTACAAAAATAAGGCCAAATGTCCCACTAATTTTATGTTATTCTCATTTTTCTAAACTTTATAATAAAAATATTTTTTAAAAGAAGTTTTATTATGTATATACACTAATTATATGATATAATTTATGTGCAACCCAAGACAATTCCTCTTTACTTGATGTGGCCCAGGAAAGTCAAAATGTTGGTCACCCTTGGTCTAGAGGAAGTGAACAGAAAGCCCGGTTGCCCGTGCTCCCTTGGCACAAGCCCTTGGGACTTGTGTGGAGACTCCTGGAGATGTTGCCGGGAAGGTGGACAGCTGCCTGGACCCCTGCAGTGGGGGTTTCCTGGGGTGCCTGCTCTCCAGGTAAGGTGCCTGCCCACAGAGAGGCTGCTCTTCTGCCCTGAGAGTTTTCATATTCGGCAGGTGAGGAGACCGTAGAGTACAACATGGTTATTTTTTTTCCTTTTTCTTTCTTTTTTTTTTGAATTGGAGTCTCACTCTGTTGCCCAGGCTGCAATGCAGTGGTATGATCACAGCTCACCACAGCCTCGACCTCCTGGGCTCTGGAACCCTTCCGCCTCAGCCTCCTGAGTAGTTGGGATTACAGGCATGCACCAGCCCCCAACCTCTGCTAATTTTTTGATTCTTTGTAGAGACGAGGTCTTGCTATGTTGCCTAGGCTGGTCTTGAGCTGCTCCTGGGCTCAAGCAATCCTCCCACCTTGGCCTCCCAAAGTGCTGAGAACACAGGCATGGATCACCGCGTCTGGCCTTTGGTTACTTACTTAGCTGTGCACTTGTTTCCTTGTGCATTTATGGGAATCTTTTCTGAGGGCCCACTAAGCACCGGTATTCACATGTAGCCTTTCTGGTCTTTAACTCAGCCCCTGAGGTGAGAGGCCAGAGGGACTGTGGGAGGCCAGGGCGATGATGGGCTGGCAAACCAGCCCTGTAGCACTGGTCAATGTCCGTGGTGTCAATACTCTTCCCGTAGTGTAAGTATTCCCAGCATGGCTATTTAAGCCACCAATGTGAGGTACCTGGAAGCCATATTGAAAGGAGATGCCCTGTCCACAAGCTGGTGGTGGTTTCATTAAGCAACAGGCTTGCCTCCCAACACATAGATGCCAACACAATGGCACAGGAAAGCAAAAGCTGCATGGAGAGTCAACCAGCAAGGAGACAAGAGGCCACTCTCAAATTCATCTCCCAAGCTGGGCAGGCTCAGCGCTGATGGCCTTTCTAATGAATCCCAGGTGATGCCAATGCAGCCAGTCTGCCGGGCTGGCCGTGCCGACAGGTAGGAGGTTGAAGCTTCTTCCCGCTGTGCGTGCCCAGGCTACATGACTGGCAGGGTGGGCCCCATGCCATCTGTAATGACTGTAGCATGGTTAATCATTTGAGTGGCTTACCCTGGATGCCCGCTCTGCCCGCCACTGTCCAACCACCAGCTGCTGCTCCACTCCAGCCCAGGGAAGTCACAGCCATGCCAAGGGGCTGGGTTCCCTCATTTACAAATGAGGAAGTTGAGGCCTAGAGAAGTGAAAAGTTGCCCAAGTCCGGGTGTCCAACAAGAGGCAAAACTGAGTCTCAAACACAGCCCTTCTGCTGTCTGCGCAGGTCTGGTCTCTCCCTGATTTCTGGCTGCCTCTCCAGCAAGACTGGGTGGGTGCTAAGATGGCTCACGCCCCGCAGGAGCTCCTTCTGGCTGCCCTTGGGCCAGGCGTGGGGACACTGCACCATGCCAAGCAGCTGCCAGCGGCTGTGGCTTCCTCCTGGCCTTGGTCTCCTCCGCAGTCCTCCCTCTCCCCAGACTCTGCTTCCTTCCCGGATTTCCAGGGCTTGGAGCACATTCAGGCAGGTCGAGACTAAGCCAGGAGGGCTGGTCTGCACCCCAGGAGCTACGCGACCACACTATCTCCTCATACCATTTGGAAGGAGCAGCTTTGCTTTTGAAGGGCAGAAGTGTGTACACAGCACTTAAAGGATAACTTCTGATTATTTTCTTAATAGAAGAGCAAATATTTATGTCTTAGAAACTAAAGGGCAGGTTGGCGTGTGTGGGGAGATGGACTCTCGACTGTGCGTGGGCGGGCGAACAGGCTGTTGGCTCCCTCTGCTTGCTCAGCTAAAACAAGCAGAAGCATGCCCCCCTTGATTGGGGGCCTGTAAAGAGAGAAGGACAGGCCAGGGCAACTGTGCCAAAGTCCACTTGTCAACTCAGGCTCTTGGGAGATCCTTGGTCAATCCTCTCCTGAATACCACCTTTCCCATCAGGTGGAATAGGGATGGGAATTCTTTCACCTCTCTGGCTTTTGTTGTTCCTGGGCATGGAAACCCTTGCTTGGCCATAGCCCCCAACCCCATTGGCATGTAACAACCACCAGCCCAGCCATGTGGGTAGTATGACCATGGGCCAACTGTCCATTGCAGCCTGTGCCAGTGGTTTAGGCTATTTTTTTATTTTTATTTATTTATTTTTTTTGAGTTGGAGTCTCACTCTGTCACCCAGACTGGAGTGCAGTGGCCGCTCCTGACTACCGCAGCTTCAACCTGCTGGGCTCCAGCAATCCTTCCGCCTCAGCCTTCCAAGTAG
>CAUYQG010214746.1:0-21864 GCA_963574415.1 Tarsius wallacei | reverse complement strand
GGAAGTCAAGCTATCTCTCTTTGCAGATGACATGATTGTATATCTTGAAAACCCAAGAGAATCTGTCAAAAATCTCCTTACACTGATAAAGGACTTTGGCAAAGTCTCAGGTTATAAAATAAATGTGCAAAAGATAATTGCATTTCTTTACTCCACTAATAAGCAAACAAAAACCCAGATAAAAAGCACAATTCCATTCACAATAGCCACAAAAAAAATGAAATACCTTGGCATCTTCCTAACCAGGGATGTGAAAGACCTTTACAAAGAAAACTACAAAACACTGCTCAGAGAAATCAAAGGGGATACAAACAAATGGAAAAATATCCCATGCTCATGGATTGGAAGAATCAACATTGTGAAGATGTCCATCCTATCTAAGGTTTCTATGAATCTTATAATTTCTGCTTTGATTTGAGCGTTGACCCAGTAGTTGTTCGGCATCATGCTGTTCAGTGTCCATATCTTTGGGGAATCTTTGTTGGTGTTGATATTTATTTTTATTCCACAGTGGTCTGAGAAGGTGCATGGCAATATTTAAAACTTATGGAATTTTTTTATGCCTGATTTATGGCCAAGGATGTGATCGACCTTGGAGTATGTTCCATGTGGTGATGAGTAGAATGTATATTCTGTGGTTGTTGGGTGGAATACTCTGTAGATATCTATTAAGTCCATTTGGTCAAGTTTCAAGTTTAGGTTGTGAATTTCCTTGTTGATTTTTTGCTCAATGATCTATCTAGGGCTGTTAATGGGATATTCAAATCCCCCTCCTATAATAGTGTTAGAGTCAACCCTAATTGCCCATACCATAAAAAATAAGATAGATAAGTGGGACCTCATCAAATTGACGAACTTCTGCAAAGCAAAATAAACCATCAAGAGAGCAGGGAGACAGCCCACAGAATGGGAACAAATATTTGCCAACTGGATATCTAACAAAGGCCTAACATCTAGTACCTACAAGGAATGCAAACACAATGAAGAGAAAAAAAACAAGCAGCCCTATTAAAAAGTGGCCAAAAGACATAAAGAGACACTTCTCAACAGAAGATATATGTGCAGCCAACAGACACATAAAAAAGTGCTCAGCCTCACTAATCATCAGAGAAATGCAAATCAAAACCACCTAACCCCAGTAATAATGACCATCATTAATAAAACAAGCAACAATACAGGTTGGCAAAGATGCAGAGAAAAAGGAACACTTTTACACTGCTGGTGGGAATGCAAACTAGTGCAGTCTCTTTGGAAGACAGTGTGGCGATTACTGAAAAAACTAGAAATTGACCTTCCATATGACCCAGCAACCCCTCTATTGGGAATATACCCAGAAGAATTCAAATCATTCTACAAAAAAGATACCTGCACACATACGTTTGTTGCAGCTCAATTCACAATAGCATAAACATGGGACCAACCATGCTGCCTGTTGAAGCTGGACTGGATTTTTAAAATGTTATACACACACACACACACACACACGCACACACACACACACACACACAATGGAATACTATGCAACCATAAAGAAGGACAAATATATGAACTTTGCATCAACTTATATGGATTTAGAGTCAATCATACTCAGTGATCTGTCACAGAAACAAAGAGCAGAGTACCATTTGTTCTCACTCATAAGTGAACCTTGAATAATTGTCATAATACTATAAGAAAGGAATTGGTCATAGTGGGAAACTACCAGGGGAGGGGGGTGGGATTGGCAGTTGAGGGAAACTGCCGGGGAGGGAGGGGCACACCTCATCACCAAGGGTATCTGCATAATGAACATTTGTATACCTAACCCTGAATTGTACCCCACATCTTGAAAAAAAATGATGTACTGAAAGCAGGAATGCAATTATTTATTATTATTATTATTCAACTTCTATTCTGCACAGAGAAACAAAGATGAACTCATTAGAGGAATCAACATTTTTTTTTGCCTCTTGATCTTAATTTTTTATACAAATTAACATCTATTTTATCTATTTAGGAATTCTTCCTTAAAAAAAACAAATGAAGTATTGCTATAATTATGTATGCTTCCATAGTAACATAACAACGTTCTATAGGAAATCCCCTGTACAATATTTTACAAATTTATTTTTTAAATTAATTACTGATTTAATTGAATTTCCTGCTTTGTCTGCCTTTCTGGATTACTGGGTTAAATAATTTGGAGTACTCAAAGTCTTTGCCAAGAATTAATTCCAACTTTTCCCTTTCCTTGAATTAATGTGTAGATATAGGATTTATATTGTCCCCTCATATTTCTGAATATTTGAACAGTACTTGGTGTTTAGTTGTTCATTTGCAGTGCTTTTACTTTTTAAAGTTTAGTTAGCAAGTATTTTAACTTAAGACAATTAAAGTAGCACTTGTATTTGTCTGAAATAACTGACATATTTTTCTTGCAAATCTATTGTGCTCAATCTACATTTGAATGTAGTTTACAAGATTTTCCCTTTCTCAGCTAATTCGGAGACTATGAGAATTGTGTAAAATTTACTGTATAATTTAAAGTTCATGCTGCATTTTGAGAATAAGAAAGGGAAATTAATGAAGTCAAACGCTTTTTTTTTTTTACGGAAAAATGGAGTCTACTGAGAAATGCTTCTAAATGGTGCATAACTGTTTTATGAATCAGGCAGAATGAGCTGGTGTAGGGTTATAAAACAATTAGTGTTATTCATTGGGTCTAGAGCAGTAAAGTGAGAGTTCAGTGCTAATAACATTTCATCATTTGAAGTAGCAGAGAACAAGAATGTATTTATCGTTAAGCTCTAACTGCAAGTAGAATTTATAGCTGGAAGTTTTTGTTTCTGTTATGCTGACAGAACAAATAAAATGTGTGGAGAATTAATTTTCTGAAAGTCAGATCAACAATGAAGACATTTAAAAGAATAATATGACTCCCCTCCCCAAAGAAATTCCTTTAATGCTTAACTCCTTTAGTGCATTGATGAACTATAGTATCAAATTAAGATAAGCAATTCAGTAGTAATTTTAAACATCTCTTCTAATTTTCAGTGAATAAAATATAACATTATAACATAAATCACTTAAGATTTAAAAGCTTGTAAATGTGTATTCATTCATTTACAGTATATAACATATAATGACTGATATCACCTACGGTATGCAGCTTCTTTGAGTAGATTACCAGAAGCATAAAAAGAAATATTGAAGTACACCCAACACTAAATGGATACAACAGACATTACTAATTACAAGCACATTTTAATATTTAGGGAACTTCATTATTCACTGAGCAGAGAATATCAACAAACAATCACATTATGCATTTTTGTGACAAGACTAAAAATATATTAACATTAAAACAGAAATGAGAACAACATTTTAAAGAAAAGAAACTGAGAGAAAAATGATAATACATATTACCTCAGTACACAACAGTGCAAAGTTTATGACCTTAATTATGCAGTAATTGTGTATTCAACTGCCAGCCTAGATAGGATAGGGTGAAAAGCCTAGGCTTATAGTGGCAAAAGAGATTTTTAGAGCAAGATAAAAATGTGTTAAATGCTGCCAAATCTAGATTTCAAGTCTCTATAACCAGATTTTATGTTATAGAATAGCATAATTTGACAAAGTGATAATAGACTTCAGTGAGAAGAGAGCCAAATTATACCGACTCTGAATAGAAAATCTCATTTGAAGACTCAACTACTCTCTTGTTTAGCTAGAGTATTACACTTTAATGAGAAACAGGCACTCAGATGCCAATCAGCAAGTCTAGACACTATTTCAATATTGTAGGACCAGATGAGAACTCTAAATTTGATTCTCATGCTCTGAGAATTAATATTCAACATTAATGGTATAATAGCCCTCTGTAAATTCCCCCTGTCCTGCTCTGAAAGGAAAATAAGAATAATTCTACCTCTATCCTTTCACAATCTTACCCATGAATGCTTTGATACTGGTCTATTTCTAATCATGGAATTCACTTGCTTAAACTTCAGCATTGGCTTCTGGTTACTCTTAGGAATACAGTTAAAAATTCCAAACATTATCCTCAAAATCCTTTACTATTAGTTTCCATTTAACTTTCTAGATTCATTGTTTCTATCCATATACAGTGATTATATTGAAAACGTTTAAATACTAGTGAAGCACAGGCATTGAACTGCCGGAAGAAATGCCAGCTGGCAGACCCAGGCTTTGAAAGGTATTATCTCTTAGTGGTTGGATCTTGGGTGGCTGGAAGGTTTCTAGGTAGGGCTGGAGTATATAAGGGACTCAGGGTTCTAGTCATACAAACAATTCCTCTAACACACAGCCAAGCTAAACTCCTTCCAGTTATTGAGATCTTGTCACCTGTTTATTTCCTCTTCCTGGAAATCTCTCCTATTCCCTATCATTTTTCATCTAGGTAAGTATTATACATCATTCAGCTCGTAAAGTGTTGCTTGATTCTCATCACAGTCTTCATTAAATTTTGTCCTCATATAATAAACTGTATTTTGCTTACACAAAACAATTAAACTTTATACATATTATCTATGTAAATATTTACTTTCATTCTCTGATTCTAAACTACTCTTTTTTGTGTTGTGTGTGTGTGTGTGTGTATTTTTATTTTTATTTTTTTGTCTTTTATACGTATAATGGATCTATAACCCCTATGGTCATAGTTAAAAGTTACAGTTTTTGGAATTCCATTTATTACCAACTAATCAGATTTGCTTTGCTATGCTTCAGTCATTGACAATTTAACAGAATTCTTGCTGATTTGTATGCAATTTACAATTAGGAAACTGCTCTGTGTAGACAGTGTTTTGGTTTTTTTTTTTTTTTTTTGAGTTGGAGTCTCACTCTGTGGCCCAGACTGGAGTGCAGTGGCACGCTCCCGGCCACCGCAGCCTCGACCTGCTGGGCTCTGGTGATCCTTCAGCTTCAGCCTTCCAAGTAGCTGGAGCTACCAAGCCCGGCTAATTTTTTTATTCATTGTAGAGATGAGGTCTCACCAAGTTGCCCAGGCAGGTCTCGAACCCACGGGCTCAGGCAAATCCGCTCACCTCAGCCTCCCAAAGCATGGGATTACAGGCTGAGTCACCGAGCCCCATTTGCGTAGACAGTTTTAAACATGGTTTTTTCCCCTGTATCCAGAGCATAGTATACAATCTGTACTTCAAAAATCTAGTTGAATGAATGAATGAATGTCAGAAAGACCTCCTTGATAAAAGATTATTTGCAAGTGTCAGCTTGTGAACCTAGAATTAAAACTTACATATAATAAAACTTTTATACTACTTAGAAATAATCAATGATGTTGATTTTGTCAATATTGTTTTTTTCTTTTTCCAAGTTCCTGTAGTGCAGATGTTATTTGTATAAGTCATAACTAGTTGGTCTAGTTATTTTTACTCTCTTTACACTTTTCTTCTTTTCTACTTCCTCTTTTTTTCCTTCCTCCTCTTTGTTCCTTTTCTCTCCTTTATCCTTTCTCTTCTTCTTCCTCCTTCTCCAGTTTCTCCTTAATCTGTTTTATAATCTCTTTTTGTTACCCTTGCTTCCCTTATTAACTCCTTAACTATTATTTTAGCCTTCCCATTTGTTCCCATTTGTATCTAAGAGGATGGCTTAGATCCTCTCTAGACTCTCAAGCCCAAGAAAATGGTAAGGTAAATAATGTGTGTAAAAATATATATATAAATTTTAAAAACTTTGCCAGTGGTGATCTAATTGCTGTTTTGAAATGTAAATCAGAGATCTACATTTTGAGTAGTAGTGACAATCTTTTTAGATTTACAAATTTATAAAAGTCAAGTAATACAACATCAATTTCTAAATCAATTAATTTGGGGTAATAAAATCTATATTTACATCTCATAGGATGCTTTAAACTTCACTGTAGCTTTGAAGTTCTGTTAACTTAATGTATAAAGGCTTTATAAAATGTCACTTATTTGACAAATATAGTCATAGTCTTGTTCAAGGAAACCAAAATTTAGTTAACTATGTATAATTATCATTCAGTAAACCCATGAAGAGTAACTATGTATCTGTGAATGAATAATAAGTTTTCCTATTTCTGGGAATGATAATGTTAATACAATATTAGCCTATGCAAAGCTATAGAAACCATCTAATCTAAATACAAACTGAATAAATATATATAGGAACTTAAGGATTTGGTCAGTTCAATGATTTGCTCAAAAAAGTAGCAGAGATAACATAAAAATGTCTATTCTGGTCACTTGCTTACTTTTTGATAGAATTATTATTGTTATTGAATTTTTTTAGTTCCTTGTATATTGTGGATATTAGAACATGATCAGATGGATAATTTGCAAATATTCTATCCCATTCTGTAGATTGTCTGTTACCTTTGTTGATTATTTCTATTGCTGTATGGAAGATTAATAGTTTAAGTTTCATTTGTCTACTTTAGCCTGGTTGCCGGTGATTTTCAAGTTCTAATTATGAATTTCTTGCCTAGAACAATGTCCAGAAGACTTTTTCCTAGGTTTTCTTCTAGTATTTTTTCTTCTTGTAAGTTTTTACATTTTAGTCTTTGATCCATATTGAGCATTTTTTTATATGGTGAAAGACGAAGGTCCAGATTTCTTGCATATAGAAATCCAATTTTTCCAGCACATTATCAAAAAAGGTTCCTTTTCTCCAGTGCATGTTCATATTGACTTTGTCAAAGATCAGTTGACTATAAATGTATAGCTTTATTTCTGGGTCATCTATTCTGTTTCATTGTACCTGTCTATTTTTACATCAGTACCATTGATGCAGATTTTTAGGTCAGCCTGGACTTCGAGAGTGTCAGCTCAATGGGTCGGCCAGCCAAGCCCCAGAGAGGGTTGCAATTCACAGGGGGCTGGCAAGTCAAGCCCTGAGAGTGTTGCGATTCAGGGGGCTGGCAAGCCTAGCTCCCGGGGTGTCTCCGTTTCGGATTCCTGCCTTTTTCCAGCAGCTCTCCTGGTTCAGCTGGCTCCAACGATCTTCTGCAACTCTTCAGGTTGCAGCTGTTCAGGGTCAAGGTTCTAGTCTCATGCCCAGGAAGAATGAGGGACATGGACGGCCAGAAAGTGTGAAAGGAGGATTTATTGAGAGGACAGAGGAGCTCCCACAGTGGGAGGGAACTCGAAGTGTTCCCCGTCAGTGACCAAAAACCTGGTGCTTATGTATCCTCAAGTCCAAGCCCATTGGCTAGCACTAGCTGTGAGCTGTAGCTGACCTGGTCAGTATTAAGAACCAATCAGCAGGATGAAGGGGCCTAATGGTGAGCTGACTGGTTGCTTTTCTATTTCAGCAATGAGTACCTAAGCTGTAGTTTGAGAGGCTTGCAAGGAGTTTGTTTACCAATGCTGAGCCTGAGAGGCCTGCTGGAATTTGCTACATTGTTACCAGAGGACCGGCCTGTCTGTCTGCCTAGCCTTTCTCCAGCTATCCCCTGTCTCACCATGCTGTTTTGGTTACTATAGCATTGCAGTATAATTTGTAGTCAGGTAATGTGAAGACTTGCTTTGTTTTCTTTGCTTAAAATTGTGTTAGCTATTTAAGATCTTTTTTGATTCCATATTAACTGTAGGATTATTTTTTCTGTCTGTGAAAAATAATGTTATTTTGTTAAAAATTGCATTAAATTTGTAGACTACTTTGAGCAGTATGATTGAGTCATGGGACTTTTAGCTCAATCTTGCAAATTTGTATATTTTGGGGAATGTTTTCATTTCCTTAAAACTTTCTAGATTGTGAGCATATTGTTGATAATAGTTTCTGATGAACTTTTGTGTTTCTGTACTGTCAATTATAATGTCTCTTGGTATTTCTGATTTTGTTTGTTTGGATTTTCTCTCTTATCTTGGTTTGTCAAGCTAGTGGATTATCAATTTTGTATATCTTTTTAAAGAAACAGCTGTTAATTTTGTTGATCCTTTGTATTGTTTTTTCTTTGTCTCTACTTTATGTATTTCTGTTCTGATCTTTGTTATTTTTCTACTTTTTAATGTGGGCATTTGATGCTGTAAAATTTCCTTCCCTTATTTAAAAATTTTCATCTTGGGCTGGGCACTCTATAATCTCAGCACTCTGGGAGGTCAAGGCAGGATTGCTTAAGCCCAGGAAATTGAGACCAGACTGGGAAATATAGCACATTCTCTTTTCAAAAAAAATGGTGGGGGGGATGATCCAAGATGATGACTGGGTAATAGCTGACCTGCGCCTCTCTCTCTAAGTGAAACAGAGAAGATGGACTTAGCCACCAATAAACACAGACACTTTGAACAGTTTGGACAAATGAAGCACCCTCTGCCCCACAGAGGACTCTTTGAATGCAAAGAGGTCAATAAATAGAGTACCCGGGCAGCTGTCATCAGAATCTGGGTGCCCCACCCCTGCCACATGCCAGGCTCACATAGGAAGTGCAGACCTGCCCAGAATGACAGAGGGGGTGAGTGATCCTGGCATAGTCTGGGTTGGTTCCCTTCCTCCCAGTATGCGAGCCATGGGCCCCACACAGGAAGAGATTGGGTCAGGACACAGCAGTGGGCAGACAGAACCCATAGAGACAAGAACACACCCATCCATGCTGTGAAATGCCAGTGATTCCCTGAAGGCATGCTTTCCACTGATGACACCCAGCAGCCAGCTCCTCAGACAGGAAAGCTTGCCTCCTGGTCACATTCACTCAATGCCCACCACCAGAGTCTGGTGGTCAACCTCTCCCTCCAAATCAGAAAGGTTTTCCTGCCAGCCTCACATGTCCATGAGTCCTTTTGTTGGAGGAGATTCCTTGTTTTTCAAGTGCTGGGTGCAGACTTGAACAGGGAGGGAGAGACATTAAAAGCACCTAAAGTGTTTCCCAGCAAGAAGGTTTCTGGACTTGGAATGGTGACTAGCAACCTGGGCCCACTCCCCCACTTGGTTCCCTCATAGTGCTCACATTGGTGGTCAAAAAGCAGTCTGAACAAGGGGAAAACTCTGCAGCAAAAAGTCACTTTGAGTGCAGCACACCACCCAGCAAGAGTAGTAGAGCAGAATTGAACACACCCCTTTCTCTCCCTGAGTGAATTATATTCAACAACAGAAAAGGCCCTAGGACAACAAGAATTGTCTAGCTACAAAACAACAAAACTTAATGAAAGGACATAACTGGATTTAAAATACCCAATGCAGTCTTTTTTTTTTTTTTTGAGTTGGAGTCTCACTCTGTCACCCAGTGGCAGGCTCATGGTCACCCCAGTGTCAACCTGCTGGGCTCCAGCAATCTTTCTGCCTCAGCCTTCCAAGTGGCCAGAACTACAGGTGAGCTACCATGCCTGGCTAATTTTTAATCTATTGTAGAGATGAGGTCTTACCAAGCTGCCCAGGCTGGTCTTGAACCCGCCTACTCAAGCAATCCACTCACCTCGGCATCCCAAAGTGCTGAGATTACAGACAGAGCCACTGAACCCGGCCAAACAACCATTTTAACATTGCTGAAATCTCATGTTTTTCTAGCAGTTCACTTAACTTATCCTCTAATCACTAACCAAAGACAGAACTAGTTTCTCAGAGGTAGCTATTGATAATTATTTTACAATCCCCTTCTCAGCTTGTTTTATACTGATCAGTTTTTCTATTTCAATTATTTGCCTCCACCCAGAAGACGGAAGGTAACCTAATCGGCCCTTTGTAACCTGCATGACACAGACAGATCCCACCACTATGGCAACTATCATGTGACTAAACCATCTGCCTGCTATCCATCACCTGACATTAGTACCTGCACTAGCCTGCCCCTTTATGATGACAGGAAGCACACAACCACACAATCACCTTAATCACCTTCCTCCATCAAACAGAAGGATTAAAAGGATTCAACCATGAGCAACCAGCTGCCATTGTCTTGCTAAGCTATGGCATGGCCATGTATTCTGTGAGCTAGCTATGGCCAGGCCATGTTTTCTTAAGATTTGGCCCCCTCCCCCACCTTGGGGAGGAGAATCTCCTCTTTCTCTCTCTCTCTTTCTTATTTAGTTTTAAATAAACTATATTTCCTAATCTAACCCCTGTGCAATTCTTTGTATTTTTCTCATAGGACCAAATTACATACCAGATCCCACACCCTGGTGGGGCCTGACCTAACATTCTGCCAGCCCCCTCTGAGAATATGACCTAACACTTAAGAATAACAATAACGAGGGAAGAGTTGCTCCTCAAAGGTAAAGAAGAATTCAGCAGGAAGACACAGGCAACCCTAAAGAATCATTACCTATTAAAAACATCTATTAATCTGCAAATAATGGAAATCATCCAGAATGACTTGTCCCTGAGGACAGACATAGAATTCAGACATTGGATGGCTAAAATAGAAACAAAATTCACCCAAGCCATGCAGGAAGTAAAAGGTGATCTGACCAAGGTAAGAAATGTCTATTCTGAAGTCCTGGAAATAAAAAACATCCCCCCCTGGAATTTAAAAGCATAATTAAAGGCCTAGGAAGCAGAATCAATCAGAGGAAAGAATCTCAGAGCTTAAAGACCAAATTATTGAACTAACCCAAGTTAACAGAAACAAAGAGAAGAGGTTCAGAGAAAATGAGCAGAAACTAAAAGAGGTGTAGGATTAGGTAAAAAAGCCAAATCTATGCTTGATTGGAATCCTCAAAACCAAAGGGGAAACTGAGAACACTTTGGAACAAGACTTTCATCAGGTCATCCAAGAAAATTTCCCATATCTTGCTAGAGAGACAAGCACAAAGATTCAGGGAACACTTGCAAGGTATTACATGAGAAGACCATCCCCAAAACATATTACATAATCTGGCAGAAGGGACTGGAGTCTCATCTTGAACATTTTCAAAGGTAAACAATTCCAGCCAAGAATTTCCTACCTCACCACCCTAAGTTTCATCAGTGATGGAGAATTAAAATCTTTTCCAGGCATTCAATCCCAAGATAATATACTGCCTCCAGATCAGACTTCCAGGAGATACATAAAGTTTAGAACACTGAAACAAAAGAACATTAGCACTCATCACAAAAGCACAAGCAAGCAAGCACAGAGTTAATTAAATATAATAGATATAATTTGTTATATATATTTATAAATGTATTCTTGCTCACTAGTTATATATATTTAGAAATGTTGTATTCTTGCTCACTAGATCCCTTTATTATTCTATTTTTTCTCCCTCTGGTTTTGATTTAAAGCCTGCTTTATCTAATATAAGCATAGCTACTCCTGCTTACTTTGGGTTTTTGCTTGTGTATAATATCTTTTTCCACACCTTCACTTTCAATCTATATGTCTTTTTAAGTAAGATGAGTTTCTTTTAAGCAGCATTTGGTTGGGTCATTTTTTAAATCTGTTATGCCAATCAATATCATTTTAAGTAAGACATTTAATCCATTTATATTCAAGGTTGCTATTGATATGATAAGTATTTGTATTTTTATATTGTTATTTTTTTAGTTGTTTTATATATTCTTTGTTTCTTTTTTCCTTTGTTTATTTTGGTGGTTTTGTGAAAGTCTGCAGTACTGACATTTTTTTCCTTTCTCTTTTTTTGTGCAGTTGTTCTATCTGTAAATTTTATATCTTTATGTGTTTTCATGTTGGTGAATATTGTTCTTTCATTTCCTTTGAGTATTTCTTGTAGGACCGGACTAGTGGTGATGATCTCCCTCAGCATTTGCATGTCTAGAAACACTGTATTTCTCCTTGCTTAATGTTGCTTTGCATATAGAATTTTTGAAGAGCAGTTTTATTTCTACAGTACTTTTCATATGCCTTCTTATCTCTTCTGGTCTGTATGGTTTCTGCCGAGAAGTCCGCTGTCAGGCTGCTGGGATTTCCTTTAGATGTAAATCAATGCTTTTTTCCTTGCTAATTATAGAATTATTTCTTTCATTTTGACTTTAGATAGTGTGATTATAATATGTGGTAGCAGAGTCCTTTTTACAGTAAATTTCCTATGTATTTCTTGGCCTTCTATATCTAGATGCCTAAATATTTTTTGCTAGATTTGGTATGTCTTCATCAATTATTTGTAAAATAATTCTAAATATTTAAGATCTTTCTTCCTCCTCAAGGAAAGATAATGCTTAAATTTGCTTCCTTTATGTGTTCCCAAATCTTTTTAAGACTTTGTTTATTCTTTTTAAATTATTTTTTCTTCATTTTTGTCTGATTACATTACTTGAAAAGATCTGTGTTCTAGATCTGAGATTCTTTCTTCTGCTTAGTCTAGTTTATGTTTGAAGCTTTTGAATACATTTTGTAATTCATTGACTAGATTTTTAGTTTCAGAATTTCTGTTTGTATGTGTTTTTTTTTAAAGATATCTATCTCCTTGGTAAATTTCTCATTCATATCCTGAATTAATTTTCTGATATTTTTGCATTGGTTTCAGATTTCTTTTGCATCGCATTGAGCTTCTTTAAAAACAGTATTTTGAACTCTTTATATGGTATTTTGAAGATTTTTTTGTTAGAATCTATTGTTGGAGTATTATTGTGATTCTTTGAGGGGGTCATATTACCTTTCTTTTTCATGTCTTCTATATTCTTATATTGATTTATGTCTAGAATAAAAGTTTACACTTATTTTTAATTTACTTTCATGAGGGGGAGTGGACGTTTTTCTTGAAGGTGTGACTATTATGTTGGATTGGTATGGCCATTTGGCTTTCTTTCTGGTTGTGCAAATTGGTGAAGATTCTGTAAGTTTTCTTGGCTATTTACAGAAAGCCATAGTGATATCTGTGGATTCCTCCATGGATTAAGATGCAATTATTGGTGGGGACTGTGGTAAAGTTGTGTTGAGAACTGGAATGCCTTGCAGGGGAGTTCTTTAAGTTTCAGTGTTAGCTGAAGTAGGCCAATCATGTATATTTTTGTTACCTGGGCCAATATAGAATAGCACCTGCGTAGGCAGTTTTCAACAGGCTGATTCTTGGGCTTCTGGATGACTTTGTCAGATGTCAGTTAGAGTAGTGGTGTACTAAGTGGGTGAGCAGACTTCTGGCCTCCTGGAAAGCTGGAATGTTGTGGGTGATCCTGTACAGGGATCATGAGATCTTTTCCTACCCCTTGAGTGCTGTGATCTCGTGTTTGCAGTTGTTTCAATGGGCTATGTGGGCTTGCTTTTCAGGCAGTAGGTGACACTTGCAAGTAGGTGAAAACAGTAGAATTTATACCTGACCTCTCTTTCCTGGGAGAGGTACTCAGGTATCCTAGGTGATGGAATGGTTGGTGGAACATGCAGGAGCTTGAATCCCACACTGTGTCTCAGAAAGTGAGGCAAAGCTGGATAGAATTGGACCAGGCAATCTTGCACTCAGCCCCACTAATGGTAGATGCATGCACCAGCCTTGAAGGAGGAACTGGACAGTGTTCAGGCCTCTGAAAAAAATGAGCAAGTGGTGGTCAGTATTAACACTGAGGTCTTATCATGGGAAGAATGAGGCAGTCCCAGCATCCAAAGCCTTGGCCAGTGGAAGTGGAACTGTGTCTTTCTTATGTCTCAGTCTCAAAGGGACTCCCTTTCCCATCTTGGGTACAACTGTTAACATAGCCATCCAGTCAGCCCCAGAAATATGTGCCTTGTCTGCATGTCTCAGACCTACCTTAAGAACAAGACTGCAGGAAAGCTCCTTATTTTCACATCCCAGTGTTTGGAGACCTGACTCTAGTACAAGTGGTTGAATCTCACACTGCACTTGCTTCTCAGAACTGGCTGGGGAGCCCATACCAAATTAAGATACAACACTGTTGCTGGTTTCAAAGACCCCATACAATCTTCTAAGAGCTAAGACCAAGAAGGGGATTCCATAGTAGTCATGGGCATGGGATACTCCTTGAAGCAGTTATTTCTCATAGGTGTCCAGCCACTCTTCAAGCCAGATACAAGGGTTGGGAGGGTCAAGAGGCTCCTTCATGTTCAGAATTAAATCATTCTCCAGTAGGAAAGCAGAACACAAGAAGTTACTTACCCTTTCCTCTACTGGGGATTTACTCCCTATTTTTGGCTACACAAGCTGTTTGCTTTCCTTTTTCTGCCCAGACTTTAATGATTCCCCTCACTATTCTGTTAAATTCCCATGTCACTTTATGAATAAAGCATTAAAAGTGTGATTGTCTACATACTATTTTAGTTATTCCAAGTGGGTGAGGCATGCTAGAAATGCTTCTAATCATTTATCTTGGAAAAAAATTTCTGGTTGATGACAATGATATTATAGTTCCAGTATAAATATTTAATTACCAATACAATACAGCAGAATACTTTTTTCATTGTCCCACATTTTACACATTAGCTATATGTGCTATATTATTAGCAGTAGTACAGGGATGCTTTTCTTAAATGAATGTAAATTGCTTTAGAAAATTTCAAAGCACAACAAACGCTTATTTCAATATCCTAGTTTGATGTTGATAAAATAATCAAATAGAATGTCTAATCATGGTTATAGAAAATTTTTAAGTGCTTATAATTTATTATACTTTATTAACAATATTTCAATAATAAGATAAGCCTGTATTACATTGAACCAATTAAATTGGTAAATTTCACAATTGTTTAGACTATTAATTTGACTGTATTAATACAAAAATGCTCATTTTACTATGGAGAAGTAAATATTTATTATATCATAACATAATATAATATTATATAATATATGATGTAACATGACATAATATATACTATTACGTGATATACAAGACATTAGTATAATATGTGTTAATGGGTTTGTGAAATACATGTCTTCTGAGTTTTGCAAATATTACAGTTCCATGGTAGGTATAAAAGTGTTCCAAACCTCTGTTTCTACAAGAAAAACTACTACAAAAACCTCGTATATGTCTTTTCCTATGTATAGTGCTGTGTCAGTTTGGAGCTTCATGTTTGCTTATGTGTGTGTGTGTGTGTGTGTGTCTGTGTGTGTGTGTATTTGGATTTTTTTTGCCAATTTGTACTTTTTAGTCATGGATTTTTAAATTGACCTGTTTATCATTATATAATGAATTCTTGTGACTTTTAAAATAGTTTTTGGCTTATAATATATTTGATCTGATATTAGCATAACTACTCCTAATCTTTTGGTTCTTACTGGAACAGAATATATTTTTCCCTTTCTTCACTCTTAGTCTATGTGTGTTCTTACAGTGGAAATGAGTTTCTTGTGCACAGCATATAGTTGGGTTATGTTGTTTGCTCATTCATTAACTCTATGACTTTTTACTGAAGAATTTGGTCCATTAATATCCAAGGTAGTTATTGAAAGGTAAATACTTAATGCTGCCATTTTGTTAATTTTTTTATATGGTTATTTTGAACATGCTTTGTTCATTTTTTCTTCTCTTGCTATTTTTCTTTGTTGTTAAGTGTTTTCCCTAGTGATATGTTTTGATTTTTGAGTTTTATTTTTTGTATACCCACTATAGATTTTTTTTATTTGTTGTTACTATAAAACTTAACAACAACAACAAACTTTTTAATAGCATAATGGGTTATTTTAAGCCAATAATTACCTTGATCACATAAAAAATCTATGTTCTGATTCCATTTCCCCACCCCACATTTTGCACTTTAGATGCAACAATTTATATTTTTTTCTATTGCACATTCCTTAACATATTATCATAGCAATTATTATTTTCATAATTTTGTCTTTTATCTTTCATACTAAAGATCAAAGTTATGTTTATACCACCATTACAGTATTAGTGCATTTTGGATTTAACTGTGTACTTACTTTTTCCATCGAGCTTTAAACTTTCAGCTGTTTCTGTGTTACTCAATAGCGTATTATTTATTTCATCTTGAAGAACTCCCCTTATCATTTCTTTTTAAAAATAATTTTATTTTATTATAGATGTGGAAATGTGGAGTACAAGTCAGGATTAAGTACATAAGTTATCTACGTGCAGGTGAAGTTTGAGCTTCCAACTGGTCCTCCCTTCTCCTGGTTTAAGACCGGGTACCTTTGTGTTGTTACATGTTACCCTCTCCTTCTTCCAGCAGTGTCCCACATCTGCCAGTCCCTCACTTGTGCTATTGTGATTGATGTTCAAGTCCCACTTATGAGTGAGAACATGTGGTATTTGGATCTTTGCTCCTGTGATAGATCACTAAGGATGATTGTCTTCAACTCCATCCACTTTGCTCCTTTATTATTTCTCATAAGATGGGTCTGGTGGTTATAAACTTCCTCAGCTTTTATTTATCTGAAAGTGTCTTCCATTTCTGGCATTTAATAAGTACAGTATTCTTTGATTACAGTATCCTTCGTTGATAGTTTTTGCTGTTTAAGTACTTTGAATATATTATCCCACTCTCTTTTGGCCTGTAAAGGATTTGCTGAGAAATCTGCTGGTAGTCTTATGGCAAATACTTTATATGTTATTTCTTTTATCTTGCCACATTCAGGATCTTCTCTTTGAAGTTGAATTTTGACGGTTTGATGATAATGTTTGAATTGAATCTGGTGACTTTTGACCTTTTTTTGTACGTGGATAATTACATCTTTCAGCAGGTTTGAAAAGTTTCTGTTATTATACATTTAAATAAGTTTTCTACTCCTGTATCTCCCTCTTCCCCTTCTTTATCTTTATGACTAAATAATTTGCCCTTCTGATGCTGTCCTATAAATATCATAAACTTTCTTCATTCTTTTCACTTTTTCTTTTTTCTGTATATTTTGAAACAACCTGTTTTGAGTTCACCGATTCTTTCTTCTGCTTTATCAATTACGCTATTGGTGCTTTGTATTCTATTTTTATTTTTTCATTATGTATTTCAGCTTTAGAATTTTTGTTACTTTTTATTATTTCAACCTCTGTTAAATTTCTTAATTTTATTTACTAATATTTTACTAAACTGTTTCTCTGTATTTTTTAAAGTTCTCTGAGCTTCCTTAAAGCAGCTATTTTGAATTTTTGGTCAGGCACTTTATACATAATCATTTTTAATGATTGTTCGCTGGCACTTTGTTTTGTCCCTATTGTGCTGTCATATTTTCTTTTTCTTCTTATTCCTTGCAGCCATGTATTGATGTCAGAACTTTTGAAGATGTAGGTACTTATTCCAGGAATTACAGACTGGCTTTTTCTGGAAAAGAGCTTTAATAATTAGCCCATGGCATGTTGTATGGAAGTTTTCTGACCCTAGTACCACTGTAAGGACACAGCACTGGAGCATACCCAATGCCTGGGTTTGCTGCAGCTAGCATGGCACCAGGGCACACCTGAAACTTGGTCTTCTGTGACTGGTGTGGTGCTGGGTTAGGCCAGAAGTCCAGAGCTGCTGAGGCCTGCCTACCATGGAGGGATGACTGAACCTCGAAGCACTGATGTGAACCAGGTCATGATGCGAAAGAGATATTTAATTTGTCTCAAAGGCCTTAAGCCTTATGCTGCAAATTCTCACTTGGGCCAAGGTGGGGTTGGAGGCTGACCCTAAATTAACAGTCCTGGTTTCTAGAACTTTGGGGGTCTGCCTGGTTCTGAATTTTACTGTGGTGGGTCGCAGTGTTGAAACCCAAGGCAAAGTCCTGTGTTCACCTTCCTCCCTTTCCCCAAGCAAATATTATTTCTTTTCATGCTGCACTGCCTGGATTTGTGGAAGGCTGGTAATGCAAGTAATGAAAATTTTTTATCTTACACTCTTCAATTTGTCTTTCACTTTGTTATAGCTCTCTTGTCTATTTTCCATTGCACATATACATACATTTTTGCACGTTCAGTTGTTATTTCTGCAGAGGGAAGATTACTGACATTTTATTCATCACTTTGCTCTGGTTCTCTCAGACATGTGTTTTTGCACCACATAACTATGATTTCAGTTTTTTGATTTCTTTTCAGAGATTGGATACATGCATGTAGTCAGATTTTAAAAAATCCACAGCTTTAGACAGATCATTAAGGCAGAAACTAACAAAGAAATCTTGAAACTTAAAGTGACACGAGAATAATTAGATCTAATAGACATCTACAGAAAACTTCATCCAGAAACCACAGAATATACATTCTTCTCATCAGCACACAGAATGTACTCTAAGTTCAACCCCATACTCAAGCATGAATGAATTTTAAAAGGTGAAAATCATACCCAGCATCTTCTCAAACCATAGTGGAATAAAATTAAATATCATCACCAAAAAGAACCCCCCCCAAACACATATACTTGGAAATTAAACAACATGCTTTTGAAGGACTTTTGGGTTAACACAGAAATCAAGACAGAAATAACAAGATTCCTAGAAACAAATAAAAACAAAAACATAAGATACTAAAATCCCAGGGATACCATGAAATCAGTACTGAAAGGAAAGTTTATAACATTCCACTCACACATAGGAAAATAGAGAGAATGCAAGTTAACAGTCTAACATTGTGCCTAAGGGAACTGGAAAGACAAAAGCAATACAATACCAAAACCAGTAGAAGAAAGAAAATTATCTGACAAGGCTTAACATTCAGGATCTACAAGGAACTCAAATGTGCCTAAAGAAAAAAAATAGCCTCATTAAAGAGTGGGCAAAAGACATGAATAGACACTTCTCAAAAGAAGATGTACAGGCCACCAACACACCCATGAAAAAGTGCTCAGCCTCACAAATCATCAGAGAAATGCAAATCAAAATCCTATTGTGATATCACTTAACTCCAGTAAGAATGGCCATCTTTAATAAAACACACAACAACAGATGCTGGTGAGGATGTGGAGAAAAGGGAATGATTCTATACTGTTGCTGGTGGGAATGAATACTGGTTCAACCTCTATGGAAAATAGTGTGGCAATTTCTAAAAGAACTCAAAATTAACCTTTCGTATGAGCCAGCAATTCCCCTACTGAGAATATACTCAGAGGAGCTCAAATCATTCTACAAAAATGATACCTACATATGCATGTTTATTGCAGCACTATTCATAATAGCAAAAATGTGGAACCAACCATGCTGCCCATGGAAATAAGACTGAATTAAAAAAAAATGTTTGACATATATATAATGGAATATTGCACAGCCATAAAGAAGGACAAACATATGGACTTTGCAGCAACTTGGATGGATTTAGAGTCTATAATACTCAGTGATCTATCACACACAAAAAAAGCAGAGTACCACATGTTCTCACTTATAGGTGAATCTTGATCATTTACTATACTATAAGAAAGGGATTGACAGTAGCAAGATACTGCCAGGTTGGGGAAGGGGACACAACATCAATAAGGATACCTGATCTCAAAGTAGGCAAAGTGGGGTCCAAAGCAAGGCCCAAACTTTACCTGTACGATGTTCACTTGTATACCTAATCCTGAATTGTACCCCATATCTTTAAAATAAAATATGAAAAAAGAAACTAAAAAAAGAAAGAAAATTATTAAGATAAAATCAAAGCTAAACGAAATAGAGTATCCCCACCCCCCAAATATAAGGAATTAATGAATCGAAAAGCTGATTCTTTAAAAGGATAGATAAGATTGACAGATTACTGACTACATTTAGAGAGAGAGAGAATGAATTTGAAGAAACACACTCAGAAATAAGAAAGCCAATGATACAGTCAAACCTGAAGAAATACAGAAGGTTATCAGAGATAACTAAGAACACCTATATGTGAGTAACCTAGAATGTTGAGAGGAAATTGAAAAATTCCTAGCAACACAAACCTCCAAGATTGAAACAGGAAGATATCAGAACCATAACATTCTAATAAATAGATCCATTGTTAAGAAACCTCCTCATCATAAAAAGCCCTGGGACAGTTGGACTTCTTACCAGAAGTACAAGAAAGAGCTGATACAAATCCCACTGAAAGTAATCCAAAAAATTGAGAAGGGAAGAATTCCCCCTAGTTCATTCTATGAAGCCAATATTATCCTGCTAAAACCACACACACACACACACACACACACAATGGCATAGACCCAACGGGGGAAAAAAAACTTAAAGGCAATTTCCTTTGGGAAAATATATGTAAAGATTCTCCATAAAATACTAGCAAATCAGCTTGTCATGATGGCTCACGCCTGTAATCCCAGCACTTTGGGCAGAGGTGAGAGGATTGCTGAGCCCAGGAGTTAGATACCAGCCTGGGCAACTTGGCAAAATCTCATCTCCACAATAAATAAAAAAATTAAAAACAAAAAATTAACCGGGCATGGTGGCACATGTCTGTGGGCCCAGCTACTTGGAAGGTTGAGACGGAAGGATCACCTGAACCCAGCAGGTCAAGGCTGTGGTGGCCTTGAGTGTGCCACTGTACTCCAGCCTGGGTGTCAGAGTGAGACTCTGACTCAAAATCAAGCAAACAAACAAACAAAAAATAAATACTAGCAAATCACATCCAACAGCACAATACAATGATTATTTATCAAGACGATGTCGACTTCATTCCCAGAAAGAAAGGGGAGTTCAACATAAGCAAATGAGTAAATTTAATCTGCCGCATAAACAGGTTATAAAATCAAGAACCACATCATTATAGAAAAAGCATTTGAAAAAAATCCAACATCCCCTCTTGATAAAAACCCCAAAACACCTAGGCTTTGAAGGAACATTTCTCAAAATAATAAAAGTCATCTGTGACACACCTTCAGCCAGCATTATACTTGATTAGCAGAAGCTGGAAGTATTCCCTCAATGAAGTAGAACAAGACAAGTATGTCTTATCACTCCTATTTAACGTAATACCTAAAGTCCTAACCATAGCAATCAGGCATGAGGGAGAAATCCGAGATATTCAAATAGTAAATGAGGAAGTTAAATTATTTCTCTTCATAAATGACATCATTCTATACATAGAAAAACCCTAGAAAGTCTGTCAAAAATCTCCTAGCACTGATAAGTAATTTCAGGAAAGTCTCATGATACAAAAATAAATGTGCAAAAGACAGTTGCATTTTTATATACCAACAAGAAGCAGGTTGAGAACAAAATAAAAAACATGATCCCATTCACAACTGCCACAAAATTAATAAAATACCTTGGTATTCATTTAACCAAAGAGATGAAAGATTGTCACATTGCTAACCTACAGGGTTAGGAAAGAAAGAAAAAGAAAGGAAGGAAGGAAGGGGAAAAAGAAAAAAGAACATGCTTAAGTATGTAGTGAGATATTAAGAACATTCTTAATAATACAATATTTGACTATTTGTAGTGTCTATAAAAATAATGTGTTCCCAAAGAAATTTCCACCAAATTTAAACTGATTTTGATATCAAATTTTATTGTTTAAACTAAAATGAATTCACCTACAAGTTAATTTGTCAGATTGTACTTAATTTTAACCCAATCATACTGAAACCTCTACTTGTCATTCTATGCTGTTACACTGTTGATGCTGGGATTATTCATTTATCTAGTCACAATGGCTGACACAGATTTGGAATTGCTAACTAGTAGATTATTTAATATGGCATTCTGACACCCTCTGGGAATATGAACCTACTGAAATTTCCATTCTTGACTTTCTGTTTTACATATGAAAAAATTTGTTTTGGAGTAGTTTTTATTTAGTTTCAATTGCTATAACTCGTGGGATGGAGGAGGATTTTCCAACTGCATGTTTTCAAGCATCAGCCTCTCAAGGGAATTTTAAAATACAAAGCAACCCTTAAGTGATATGCACCCACCTATTTCTAAGCCTTTAGAGAATCACTGCAAAAATATTTTGTTGTTGCTGCTGAATGTATATCAGACTTCTTAAATATTTTATGGTTGCAAATGCATTGAAAACCGTTGACTTATATAGGAGAACTGTACCATAAGTAAATGGCAAAGTATTGTTGGAAACCCCAACATTCTTTCAGCTAGGTATATAATCAGCAATCTTTTTCTCCTTTCTTTAGCTATCACTATTATCTAGTAAATCTTTTTTTTTTTTTTTTTT
>CAUYQG010214739.1:0-26285 GCA_963574415.1 Tarsius wallacei | reverse complement strand
GACAGCATTAAGTATCTGAAAGGAAAGGAATAGGAGAGCTTTCCCCAAAGAGGAAAATGCCTACAGAAAGACAGCCAGTTAGCCAGGCGTGGTAGCGCGCGCCTGTAGTTCCAGGTACTGGGAAGGCTGAGGTGGAAGGATAGCCGGAGCCCAGCAGGTCGAGGCTCCCGGCCACCGCACTCCAGTCTGGGCGACAGAGTGAGACTCCAACTCAAAAAAAAAAAAAAAAAAAGAAAGAAAGACAGCCAGGACAGCCCAGGGCCCTCAGTTATGCATGGTCAACTGTCAATGACTCTTGGTAGAAACACAGCTTTGTGCAAACATGAAGAAAATATGGTATAGTTTTGGGAATCAAACAGACATGGGTTCAAGTGGCAGAGCACTTGTCAGCTATGTGACTATGGGTAAACTACTTAACCACTGAGTCTTCAATTTCAGCATCTGAAAAATGGAAATAACAGTAACTACCCAGAGAGATGTTCTGAGGGCTAGATGGGACCCACCTGTGGCAGTGTTCCATACACTACAAAACACAGGAAATGCCACCCGGCATCATGGCCATCCTCACCATCAATAACAATAATTACAATCCTGCTTTTGACAGGAAGGCTCAGAGAGCTTCAAGAATTTGTCCAAGGTCATTAGCGAATAAGTCACAAAGTATAAGTTTTTGTCATTGCAAGGTTCCTTCTCTTATGCTTGACTTTACAGCTTAGGCAAGAAACACAGAACTTAAGTTTTCTCGTGTATGAAATGGGAATAATATTAATTCTTTCTCTTTTCCTACAGGTGAGACGCAATCCTTGAGGGTTGTGTGCTTTGAGAATTGCAGACTGACTCGCACATAAGATGTCCACTGTCATCCCTCAGGTGACAGATAAATTCCTTGCAGGCAAGTATTGCGGTTGGCATAGTCGTGCAGGCATAGAGTAAATATTCAATACACGCATAGGCTGAGCCCAAGATGGCTGTGGTGGGCAGGACCCAGTGGCACTGACGTGAGGTTTCCTGCCACCTCCAGAGTGGAGGGAGTAGGTGACCCTATTGGGGGTGGAGTCAGGAAGCAGGGGGAGGCCCCCAGCCTTCATAACATGCCCACTTCCTCTGCCACCCAGCCACATCAAAGCAGAATAAACTGTTTCATTCATCTCCATGGCAATGGGTCCCTAAAGCTCCATGGGTGGAGAGGGCTCAGTTCCTTAGGTCCCTTGTCATCTTCTACCCACAACCTTGTCAGGACTCATCATCTAACACCACGTCAACCCCTTCTGCCCCCAGCAACATGAAATCAATGTAGCCTAGCATTAATCTTCACAAACTGCTCTGAGAGGCATTGTTATACACCCATTTACAGATGAGAAAACTAGAGCTCATAAGTCAAATATCTTGCCAAAAGTCCCACAGCTAATGAGGAGCAGACCCGGGATTTGAAAGCACATGGTCTTGTCCCAAGTACTGGTAACCACGAAGTTATTGAGCCTCTCCTCCAAGAGTTCAAGTTCTCTGGCCTCCATTCTATCCCTCTCCCCACTTTCTTGGGGGTGGGAGGGACTCAGGAATAAGGCAGAAAGATTACCACGTGCCTGTTAAAAGTCATACGAAAGCATTTTCTGACAAGCCCACTTAAGGGGCATGTAGAAGAAGGCAATTTTGTCTACTTTACTATTTGGTATTGATTAGGGCTCAGGTTCTGTGAAATTAGAGATTAACTTGTGGATGTGAGGTAAGTTGCAAGTGATGCTTGTTTCAGTAGAAAAGATAACTCCAGAGGTTATGGTTTTATTCATTTACATATTAGCTATTTTGTATCTAATTTTACAATCTTATTCTAGCTTCTATGAAAAAATTGTATCTGTTTCTCAGACCCTCCTTTAAACCTACCATCTTGCTGATACATCTCTGACACAGGCTCACTAAATATTTGCATAAGTACTGGGTTTCTTTTAGCCATCGGAACATGATTCTCTAACATGAGGAAAAGTTAATGGATTCCTATTTTGGTTCTGCTTTCCCTAGAAGAGGAGAAGTTCCTAGCGTGGGCAGCTTGGCCTGAGCCGCCCTCCCCAGGCATCTGCCTTCTCCTTGGACACCAGAGTATCTAAGGTCTCATAGGGTCTCAGAGGGGAATGTTGAAGAGAAGGCCCTCAGTAGAGAGTGATGGTTCCAAGGGCCCTCCCTGCTCTGAGACCAAAGGACTCCCATTGCATTTTCACCTCCAGTTGCTGATTTGCCTGGTTCTGGTGTCCCAGGTTTAGCATCACTTCATCCCCTGGTCTGGACCTTACCACTGCCCACCCCTTCACTCCACATCTGCTTGCTGGATGCCCAGAACAGAGGGCCCAGCTGTCCACCAAAAATATCTCAAGGCATAGCATGCATTGAGCTGAGAGACAGCTTGTTCTACTTGAAATTGGGAAGTAGGCTCCCCACAGGGAATCCCCTTCCTCAACCCAACATCTCTCTTACCCATTTCAAAATAAAAAAAGAATGATTTGGGTCTTAGAGATAAACTGAAGGCCTTGCCAAGACATTTGCATTTTAAATTCATTCTTTCAAAATTGTAGAAAGGAAGAAAAGCTTTGCCTCCTAGTAAAGGAACTCCAGTCACCAGCAAGAATCCCAGATCTATTTGTTTTGCAGGGGACAGGGCAGGGAGGGAGAGAATGAAACAGTTTGGCCACCTTAAACTAGCTTGTTCATTTAGAGTGCCCTGGAAAGTTAGGCTGGTAGACTTTCTATTCATAATGCGCCTAAGCACCTTTCTGAGCCCAACACTTGTCAGGGCCTTCCTAATTTCTTAATCCTCCACCCAATTTTCTACCATGAAATGAGGACATGCTGCAGTTGACTTTGGGGTTGGCTAACCCTAGCTTGTACCTGCTCTGATCTTTGTAACAACAGATAGCTGAATGATTGGGGAGAGAGAAGAGCTGATTGGTTGGGGGCAGAGAGATGAGTTGATTGGTTGGGGAAGAAAGTTATGAACTCTTCTAAAGAAATTTATAAACAAAGCTCCAGTCCTGGTCTTTCTAGGGTCTATGGGTTGTTGGGGAATAAGATTTGGGTATCCTGTGTGTATTTAATGTGTATGATAAGAATTAAATGTTGCCAGTACTAAACAGGGACTGGTGCAAGTATACGTTTGAAAGAAAAAAATCACAAATGAGATTACAACATACATAGTATTTTAGGGCCTTCTTTTTAAAAAAATCTCCCCCACCCCCAGGCCTGCTCTTTTTGTTTTGTTTTGTTTTGTTTTAATTGGGGTCTTACTCTGTCACACAGGCAGGCTGGATCATGCAGTGGCACAATCACGGCACACCGCAGCCTTGACCTTCTAGACTCAGGCAATTCTTCTGTTTCAGCCTTCTAGGTAGCTGGGACCACAGACAAACACCACACCCAGATAATTTTTTGATTATTATTATTTTTTCTGTAAAGAAAAGGTGTCACTATATTGCTCAGACTGGTCTCGAACTCCTGGGCTCAAGCAATTTTCCCATCTCCACCTCCCAAATTGCTGGGTGAACCACCTCGCCTGGCTGGGACTGCTTTTTTACTCAACAAGTTACTCAACATCTTTGGCTCTTAGTAACTTTATTTTTTACAATATCATCTTAAATAATTGAATAGCATTCCACAAAGTGACTTTGCCACAGCATACTCAACCATGTTCAATATTTAGATTTTTTTTTTTTTTTTGAGTTGGAGTCTCACTCTGTCTCCCAGCCTGGAGTGCAAGGGCACACTCATGGCCACCCCAGCGTCAACCTACTAGGCTCTGGTGATCCTTCCGCCTCAGCCTCCAAGTAGCTGGAACCATAGGCACGTGCTACCATGCCTGGCTAATTTTTTTTTATTGTAGAGACGAGGTCTTGCCAAGTTGCCTGGGCTGGTCTCGAACCCGTGAGTTCAGGCAGTCACCTTGCCTCGGCCTCCCAAAGTACTGGGATTACAGGCTGGGCCACCGAGACCGGCCAATATTTAGAGTTTTTGGCATTGGTTGATTATTAGAAAGAATGCATTGATGACCATCCTTGTAGCTAAATCTTTGTATATCCATAGTTATTCATCAGGATAAATTTCAGGAATGGAATTGCTGAATAAAAGGTATTCTTGCTGATGTTTTAGGAAACACAACCTTCCTTTTTCTCACCAACACTGGCATTTTCGTTCTTTTTAAAATATTTGCCAATTTGATAAAGGTAAAAAAAGAGTCTTCCTCTCTAGTTTGGCATTGTCTTTATAACAAATGAGGGTAAATGTCTGGGGTGGGGGGGTGGTATTGTTCAGTCATTCATGGTCTTTGTTACACTTGAATCACATCTTATGCATATTTCCATTGATGAATTTGCCTGTTTTTTAACTGATTCGAAAGAACTCTTCGTGGACTTGATATATTCATTTTTTTTGTTGCAAATATTTTTCTGAGTTTGTCATGTACCTTTCACTTACAGTGGGTTTGGCATACAAGGCTTTACATTGTATGTTTTTGTATCTGTCAGTCTTTTTCTTTATAATTTTTTGCCTTTGGGGATGTGTTTGTCAACTCTTCTCCATTCCAGACTCGTGCAACCTATTTTTCTTCTACCACCTTCATAGTCTTGTTTTTCACACTTAGACCTTTAATCTATCTGATAGTTATTTTTATGTCTGAGATACAACTCAATTTTTTTTAGATAAAATTCTAACTCGAATTTTTAGTTTGCCAATTATCCAGAGACCATTTATTCAATACCTGATCTTTTTCATCACTGGTTTGAGGATGTCACTTTTTTATAGAATAAATTTTATATATTTGTTCATTTCTAGTATTATATTTTGTTCCATTAATCTATCTATTCTTATACCAATAGTGTGCTATTTTAATAACTATAGCACTATGGTACCTTCAAAAAATAGAAATATTCCATTCTTACTCTCCTTTAAGAATACATAAATAAGTTGGACACAGTGGGTCATGCCTATAATCCCAGCACTTTGGGAGACTGAGGTGGGAGGATTGCTTGAGCCCAGGAGTTTGAGACTAGACTAGGCAACACAGTAAGACCTTGTCTCTACAAAAAATCAAACAGTTAGCTGGGCATGGTGGCATGTGCCTGTAGTGCCAGCTACTTGGGAGACTGAGTTGGGAGGATCACCTAAGCCTGGGAGGTTGAGGCTGTGGTAAGCCATGAGCATGCCAAGGCACTCCAGTCTGGGTGACAGAGTAAAACCCTGCCTCAAAAAAAAAAAAAAAAAAAAAGTACCACTGTAGTTCTTCAAATAGACTTTATTTTGTTAAATTTTAAAACACCTCATTGGTATTTTGATTGCAGTTGCATTTATTTTCAAAACACCTCATATTATTACAATATTGATTCAATCTAACAACATGTCTCTTCAATTATTTATTCTTCAGTAAAGTTTATTTTTTTTCTATAGGTTATTAAAATTTCTCTTCTTCATTTTTTATTTTTAGTTGTTATTGCAATTATTTTTATTACGCTTTCTTGTTGGTTGACACTGATTTTGGAAAAGCTCTTAGCTACCTTTTTCTAGTTCTGACAATTCTTCATTTAGGTGATTCACTCAGTCTTGACAAGTAAGCAATTGTTTGAGCTCTAAATAATTAAACTCTTCTCTCCTCCAGAAGAAAAAATATTCTTGATTTTTGTCTTTTTGCATAAGCAAAATACTTATAAGCAAAAAGAGGAAGATAATTGACTTTAAAGGAAATGCTTCTAGTATTTTACCTTGGACTGTTGCCATATTAAAAGCACTCCTATACTAATAGTTTCCATATATTGAGGAGTTTTGAATATCAGAAATGGGTGTTGAATTTTATCAAATGTCTTAGAGGCACATATTGAGAAGTTTATATGATTTTATTATTTGAGTGATAAATAATAAATACCTAGTTGTTTTCTCTTGCTCTGTCATAGTTTCCTTAGACCTTATTTTCATGTCTATAACAGCACCTGCAATTTCTAAAACTCCTATGTTCCAATTTCTAAAACTCCTTTCTGAAAAGTAGGTGGCTATCAACCTTCTATTCCTAGCACCGACCACCATCCCTGGCCAGAACTGAATCAACCCACACATGCAATTGCCTATTTGTTCCTGGGTCAAAAAGAACAAGCAAGAGCCTCTTGTCAGTATTCTGGGGGTTTCTATGTCTGACCTGGGCAGCCTTGTGGACCCCTTGGCTAACCAGATCAGAGGCAGAGGCCAAGTGGTAGAGTTGCCTTGCCCTGAACGTCTGCTTCAGCTCCCTCTAAGAAATCCTCCTCAAGTTACCTTCCCTATTTACTGCTGTCAGCTTGTGTGGATTTAGCCATCAAATGCTTCGCCATGCTGCGAAGAGAAGACTCCAAGGTTTTGAACCAGGGCAGGGTCAGAGATGAACTAAAGGATGCAAGGTGAAGAGGGTCATATGCAAAAAAAAAGTTTCATAATGGCTGGAAGCATCCATGTGCTAACTGCCTCAGTGCTTACCTGGGGCCTTGAGTTCAGCATCAATGAAGGTGAGTAGTTCCTGGCAGATGCTGCAGTAAGGAACAGGCCAGGTCAGGAACCTATGGTAGGTTCTGGCTGCCTTCAGAAGGAGATCTGAGTCTGGTGGGAAGTGTGGTGTCTAGGATGGAAGGGAGCAACACACAGAGAGGTCTGGATGAACATAAGCTCACTGATTTTCCAGAATAGCCTCTACACCCCTTCTGGAATGTTCCATAAAGTACACACATTTCCTGGCAGCACTGTGTGCCAGGACAAGGTCAGGAAGAACTGAAATGTACTTGCAGTGAATGACTCACAGATGGACAAGATGGCATCCTACCGGAGTGTCCCTACTGTAAGGGCCTTCCTTGTTCTGCCCCAAATATCGCAGCTTACCCAACACTTGAGTGACCCTCTCTGAAAAGTTGTCGCCTTAGAGGTCATTCTAAATGGTGTCATTGCTGCCACTCATTTTGAAAAATGGTCTTCAATGTCAAATCCTTTATTTACTGTTACTAGAGGCAAGTGTTTATTTTTTGAGAGTAGATTGAATCAATGCACATATTTGGTGTTGCCAGTCCAGTAATTAGAGGGGATGATCACATGGGGTGAAACAGACCACTAGGGTAAAAAATGAGGTGGACAGATAATGTCGTTTGTGGCTTGTGAACAGACAGTGACAGCAGTTCCTTCATGGGAGCTCAGAGATGCCAAGCACAGTGGCGGCCACATGATTACTAGAGTCCTCTCAAGATGGCTGCTGTGAAACCATCAGAGCGTGAATGTCATGCTTGGTCATTTCTCTCTGTATGTTTATCCCCAGAGGTGTGAGGGCTGTGCCCCCGATGGAGGTCACTCTTCCCTCTCCTCCCTCACCTCCCCGTCCTGGCCCACCCGGGACTTACACAGAGGACAGTAGAGTAGAACAGCAGGGCTAGAGGGGCAAGTAGGTCATAGGTGCCCTTCTCTTGGACCTGTGGAAAGGATGGGAGGAGGAGTGAGGCTCATTTGCAGGGTGCAGGCCTTCTGGAGGCAGAAAACAGTGGTGCTTTCTTGTTCTAGTCTTTGATTTCCTTCTCTCTTTTTAAGTGAAAAGCATTGCAACCACAAGACAAAAATTTGGACAACAGAGGTAAACAAAAACACAGTTTCCACTTCCAAACCCAACCACAGTGAATGTTTCAATGTACTTCTCCTGACACCACTTTTTCCCTATGTATTTTCTTCCACAAAGCTATAATCATAGTGTATATATTTTTACTCTTAATGTCTTTTGCATATAGCATTAGGAGTGAATTTCTGTTTTACAACATGATCTCTAAGACCACCTTTTTTTCCCTCCTGGTTATACATTTATCTGTTGTTTGTGTTGTAAATATTTTTTCCAGTTGGTTGTTATCGATATTTTTATAGATATTTTTGATATACAGAAATTGCAAATGTTAATTTTTTCTTTATGGATTTTTGCTTTTGCATGACATGCAAGGATCACATACATATTCATATATATGTATATATATATGGTCTTCTTTTCTTTGAAGCTTCCTTGTCTGAAATTTAAATACTTAATTCAACTAGAATTTCATCAGCTGTGTGGTGCAAGTTGGGAATCTCACTCTGTATTTTTCCAAATGTTTAGTCAATTTTCCCTGAGCCATTTAGTACAACTTAGTGATTTTGTTATTATTAAATTTTGTTTATATCCTTGGAAAATGTCCATAATTTTTTGCTGTATAATATTCCCTTTGGTAGACCTCCATAATTTATTAGTTTCATTGTTGACATTCAGGATTATTTTCTTTGTATTTCACATACTTTTGCAGTGACCACCACTGCATAGGTTTCTTTTTCTATAATTTGGATTATTTATCTAGAATAGAGTTCAAGAAGTGGAACCAACAGATCAAAAATTATCAAAATACTTACGACCTTTGAGACATATTGCCAAATTGCTTTCAAAAAAGATTGTACCATTTCTAATATCTTGTTTTTATGAAATTACCAATTTCACCACACGCTTCTTGTATTGGTTATTACCATTTTTTTCTGCTAATTTGTTAAGCAAAGTCTGTCTCATTGTGGCTTTTATTTGCATTTATTTTATTATCACCGAGGCAACATTTTTTTATATTTGTTTACAAGTTCTGTTTATTCTGTGAACTATTTTTTTCATAGCCATCATATGCATACATGTGCACAGCACATGACTTAGAATTCATTGGTCAAAATGCTCACGGTTTCCTGGTCCATTCTGGAACTTGTGGGGGTTGGAAACACAGAAGGCTCTGCCGTGTTTTCTGTGTTGGATAACTTCAGCAGGCTCAAATGAAGAATTCTCCCTTAATAGACGATGTGTCCGCCACACCTAGATGCTTGGACTTGTCTACAAAACCTTTCCCAATGGCTACATGGCGGCTGACCCTTTCTATTTGGAATTATATGTTAAGAACTGTTCAGCTCTTCTGAGTTGGTTTGCTTATGATGAGGGTATGAAAGCACCAGGTAAAATGGTGAAGTAGAATTGTAAACTCGGGTATCTTTTTATAGCAATAGCCAACTGAGAGAGAAAGTGACATGCTTTCCAACTCATGTATTTAAAATATTATGTCATATTTTAAATATTTAAAATATTTTTTTAAACTTTAAAGATAATTTTATTTATTATTTTTATTTTGAGTCAGGATCTCACCCTGTCACCCGGACTGGAATGCAGTGGCACGACCAAGGTACACTGCAGCCTCAACCTCCTGGGCTCAGGCAATCCTCCCACTTTAGCCTCCTGAGTAGCTGGGACTACAGGCACATGCCACCACACTTGGCTAACTTAAAAAAATTTTTTGTAGAGATGAGGGAGGTCTTGCTATGTTGCCCAGGCTAGTCTCAAATTCCTGGGCTCAAGCCATCCGCCTGCCTCAGCCTCCGCAAGTGCAAGGATTACAGGTGTGAGTCACTGCACCTTGACCTAAAAGAGAATTTTAAGTAAAAGGGCCTGAATTCTCTTTTGGGACTGATGGCTATTCTGGAACCCAAGCCCAGCTCAGCACTAAACGGACTCCTCTTCTTTGTCATAAAATATCATTTATTGAATGAGGAGGCCTCATTTTACCTTTCCAGTCAGTTTTCTCTCTCATGTCTTTGTTTTTACGGATCTTTTTGAGAAAAGGAATTTACTAAAATGTCCTCTCCTTTCCAAGTCAATACCTGACTTACAAGCATTACCTGCCCTAAGAAGAAACTTAAACTCAGGAGCCTAGTTTATATATTACATTTTCGTACTGAAAGGAAAGCACCTCTTCCTAGAAACCCTCACTGTACAAGCACCACTGAAACACAAAACTCAAGGTTTCCCAGGACCTTTGCCAGGTCCCTCTGGAGGTTCAGACACCCCAGGAGCGATATTCCCTGGGACCTACTTCTTGACTCTATGAGGCCACCCCCAGCTCTGCCTTCGATTCCTGACTCGCCCTCACCTCGCAGGTTTTCTGTAGGATCTGCTCAAGGAGGATGAGGAAGTGGCCCGGGTCCCTGCTGACCAGCTCCTGCAGGCTCCAGCAGTTCAGACACAGCCCAGCTGGAAAGGGAGAGAGTCAAGGGGGTCAGTTCCAGTTTCTTCTGGCTACTCTCAAGCAGAGGCTGTAGAAAAGGGGAGATTACACTGGAGCATTCCTTCGTGGGACTGCACCACAATATTCCTTTCTAAAGTAAGAGTTTAGGAGAGAACTCTGGTCCAACACACAACTCTACTCCCCATCAAGACATAATGACAAGTTTCCTATTCCTGCACATACAAGGTACATAGGGACCAGAGATGTGACTAGCCATGACTCTGTTCCCTGCGCCTCAGTTTTCCCACTACCTCCCTGCCTGACAGAGGGTCCTGGTGCCTGTGAGCTGCAGGGAAGTCAGAACAGAGGCAGAGATTGCTGGCCTAATAAAGAAAGGAGCCCGGCAAGCTCCACCCCAAGATATGGGCTCCACCCCAAGACACAAGACTTGAGTCTGTGACAGCCATGGGACTTCCCAGGACTGCCTGGCAGTGGAGCCCAAGAAGGAGAAGCTGAATGATTTCTATTTTAAAAACTACAATGAACAGTTTGTCACTCTGTAACTTCCCCACACTTTCTTATTTTGTCAGTCTCTTTCCCTGCAGTCTGCAAGGGTAAACCCCTAAAAATTAAAGGGGCAGTCTGGTGGGGGTTGGACTATGTATGAGTAGGGAGTGAGAACAGCAGGGGTGGAAGTGGATTGACCTTGAACTTCATGGAGCTCAATCTCCAGGGCCCCTCACAGGGGTGGGTTCCTTCCAAAGTCCTGGGGACCCCTAACAATGTGTCCATATGGTCATAGGTTTTTGCAAAATTTGTGAAAATCAGGTATTGGTGTATTCTTTTACTTGATGATGCTTACCCTCCCAACTCCATAAGCTTAGGCTCCATCAAAACCTGGGTAGGAGGCAGGAAGAAAAACTTCCATTTATTGTTCACCTACTGTGTGTCAATATGGTGCTAGGTCTTTGCATACATTATCTCCATTGAGGCTTCCACCTTCAGGAAGATGGTTCCTGTTTTATTAGTCCCATTTTACAGACAAGGCATGTGGGGTCCTGAAAGGATAAAGATTGAACAAGATTGTACAGCTAATGGGAGATAGTTTTAAAACAGATCTGATTCCAAAAGGCCAGGGAAAGCCTCTTAGAGGAGGTGATGTATGAACCAAGGCCTAGATAAGAAGGAGCCAGCTATGCGCAGTTCTCAGGGAAGGGTTTCAGGCAGCAAGTGCAAAAGTCCTGAGATGGAAAGGAACCAGGTATGTTCCAAGAGCAGTGGGTATCTATTCACGGAGCAGTTAGGGAGGTGAGATACAGGGTATGAGAAATCTTCACAAGCATAAGAAATTATTACAACTAGGCACCAGCCTTTAGAGACACAACTGCCCAGGCCTACAGACACCTCATTTCTCAGTCCTGGGAAATAGGGAACACAGAGGCCTCCTGCTCCCTGAAGCTCTGCATTGGGGGAGAGAAGGATGGGGTTGTGGAAGGGACTAGAAACAAGTAAACAGAATTCTGGGGAAAGCCACCTGTGAATTCCCAGGTGCTCTTCCAGAATCAGTGGCTGTGGTTATTTCTAAGCAGGTTCAATACCTTCTTCAAGAAGCGAGATGCAGCCCTGAGTAGGATAAGGAAGATATCCTGGGAGAAAGGAAAAAGCGCCACATACCAAGGACTTAAGTCAGGTGCTGTGTTGGGTGCCTGCTGAGGTGAGGTCTGGGGACTTGTTCAAGTCCCACAGACAGGGTTTGAACTAGAATCTGCCAGCCTGGTCCAGTGCCCACTGTGGCCCCTGAAGCTTCCTTGGGCTTTCAAAACATCTCCTTGGCTCCCCTGGACCTACCTGACCAGGAAGTGGAGCGGCGGCTGAGGCTGATTCCGTGCAGGCAGCGCTCCAGGGCATGCTGGATGCGGTCCTCTGTACATGTTGTGGCCCCTGGCTGCATCCTGAGTCATTGCCTGAATGGGGGACAGATACCCGTTAGCCTGTAGTGCTGCTTTCCCGAGAGCTCCAGGCTCGGGGAACACCTAGTCCAGCAAAAACGATAGGCAGTCACAGCCCAGTGATAGCTTGAATGCTGTGGGTCAGCACCAGGGGGCTTACAGCTGCCTCTAGGACAGGAACCGCTTCCGGGGGATCCATCTGGGTGGCAGGGCAGCACTCCTGTGACAGAATAGGACAGAGGTGTAATGTAGGGAGTAAGGGGTCAGGGATGGGAGCAAAGACACAGGCAGGGGCCTATCTGCCCCACTAGGCAGTGGGGAGTGTCACCAAGTGCCCAGTGAATGGCCAGACCGCAGTGGGCTGGGCAGGAGAGCCCCAACAGGAAAATCCGAATCACTTGGGGGACTTTTTCTGAATTTCCATGGCTGTGTCCCTCAAGCCCCTAGGGATGGGGCAGGGAATCTGTTCCTGATGGGAAGGCTACAGGATCTCCCTCAGTGTGCTGGCCACTCCAATACTGGGGTGTTGGGGGGTTGTCCTCACATGTCTCCCCACCCCCATCCTGTCACACCCTCTGCCTGGGGCCCAGATCACAGGTAACTGTTTCTTTTCTGCCCTAGCCTCTTCTTTCGCCATTTTCTTTCCTTTCTCTAGGATTTGCGATGTTACCAGTTATCCAAAGACCTTGCTTGGCCCCCCTTCCTCACCCTACTGAGGAGAGGCCGGGGGTGCTTAGCTCAGCTGGAAGGCCAGTGAGGAGGGGACTTAAGGAGGGGTTTTAGCACAAGATGGAGAACCGGGAGCTCCAGCAGGGCCAGTCCAGCTTCTCAGTTATGTGAGAGGGATCCCGGCTCCCCTGGGAAGCTGAGACTGCAGCTTACACAGTGATTACCCTTGGCTCCAGCATTCCACAGACATGGACTCAACTCTGAACTTTGATATGTGCTAGCCATGTGACCTTGGGCAATTATTTCACTTTTTCAAATCTCAGTTTACTTATCTGTAAAATAGGGATGGCAATGTTGCTAATCTTACAGGGCTGGGAAGTTGAAATGCCAGAGCGGGTGTCCTGTGTAAGCTACCAGTGCATGATGGTTATCATGCCACAGTCTTTGCATGGTAGCTCCTGCTCTCAGGAATACTCACTGCATTCACTCCTTCTGGGCAGACCTTGTCACTGGCCAGTCAGGCCAGGTCATAGGGGATGCCAAGGAAGTGGCAGTCCAGCTCTGTGGATCTGAGGACAGACCAGGAAGCCAGAAGAGGAAGTTCAGAGCTCAGAGCTGAGCCATGCAAACAACATGCAAAGAAATATGAAATCCTAACCTGGGTCAGCTGCATGGCAGAAGCACTGGGCTCATGGAGGCCCTGCATGGGCAAATCCTCTGACTTCCCCAGCCTGGGATGAACCACCCCCTCCCTAACCCAGTGAAAACTAAGCCCTTTGTGAGCTGTCCAGCATCCCTTCACTGATGTCCCCAGTGGGCCACATGTTACAAAGCTGGGATGGTGCAGCAGTGGGTGCAGTGGGCAACATGCATGCATCATGGGTTTACTGCCTGCCTGCCATGTGTCAAGCACTTGGGAGACAGGAGTGAACCAAACAGTCATGTTCCTTGGTGGGAGACACAGACACTGAGTAATTTAACAGAAAAAAATTAAAAAGAGGTCCCAGAAGGCAAAACATGCTATGAAGAAAGGAATTTGCTGGGGAGTGGGGGGGGGGGGCAAATGGAGAACCCTCTCTCAAGGGTCAAGGAGGCCTCTCTGAAGAAGGGGCATCTTAGCTGGATGAGGAAACTGGAGAGATAAAAGGAAAGAACATTTCAGAAAGAGAACAGTACCTGCCATGGTCTGGGTACAGGAATTTACTTGCCAGGGACTTGGCCCTGGAGCTTGGGGCCAAGGTGCAGGGCTGTAGGAGACAGATTAACCCTCCTGGTCCCATGTCTTCTGGCTGTTGAGATTTCACTGGTGATTTGGGACAAAGGACCTTGGGCATTTCTATTAGGCACACGGATATCTAAAGACATCCTTAGGCCTTTCCATGGAACTTTTACAATTGCCTTTTGGTCTTTTGTTTGCTGGCCTCCCACAGGTATCCCAGATAGTGAATCTATGGACCCTGAGGCAGACCTGTCAGATTTCTGGTTTTTAGGTTGCTTTCCCACCTGGATTGTGCTGGTTCCTGGCCTGGATGAACACCTGTGACAGGGTCTCACCCCTCTGCCTCCATCGGCAGTCCAAACACAAGACCCTCTTGAGCTTGGTCCTGTTCCGGTTCAGGGCTAACAGCACCTGCTGGTGGAGCTGAGACACCAGGTACCTTCGGATGGATGAGTTTGGGGCATAAATGGCTGAAGGTGTCATCAACTACCCTTTGTCCTCACCGGCTGAGTTCTTCCCCCGTTATCCCCTGTGCAAGTTTGTGAAGGGAGTTCAGAGGTCCTTCCAGCAAATCCTTCATCTTAAAGAAGGGAAAACTGAGACCCAGAGAGGATAAAGGGCTTGTTCAAGGCTGCCAGGATGGGATCAGAGCTTGGGAGCGTTAACACTGGTATAAACAGACAAGGGTATCAAGTAGGACTTTTTTTGTATTCTTAAATTGTGGCTGGCCCAACCCCCAAGAACAAAAGGTGCTAAATGCACTGCATTCGAGGAAGTTCAAGAAGCCACAGTGAGATGTCAGGATGGGAACCTGCAGTCTTGGTGGGCTTGCTGGGAGATGTCAGCCAAGAGCCAGCACAGCAACCCAACCACCCCTGTCAGAAGACTGGGAAGAGAACAGGGTTTGCCACCCATTCTGGAAGGCTCTTTTTTCTCTCTCCAAATCCAAGGGCAGAGGGGCTTTCAAAGAATCCCTTATACAGTCTGGGATGCTCGCAGGTGACGGTGTTGACATTTTACTTCTCTGGTCACTGTCTACTCAGCCAGCAAGCCTCCTTACCCGCTCCTGTGTTACCTGTGAGTCATGGTAGGGCTAACAGAAGGCACAGCTTGCAGGCCCACTGTTGGGCAAGTCAAAGTCACGAGCTCCCAGTCAGAATAGGGGATGAATACTAGGAATAAGAGCTGGGCTTGAGCTGTTTTGTTGATAGTTCCCTAGAGGGCCACCATCAAAGTGAGGGAAACTTATCACTAAGAGGTTGGAGGCTGGACTACCTTTGAGGGAGCAGAATGAAGAGGTGGGGCATTTGTGGCACAGAGAGGTTAAATAATGTGTCTGAGGTCACACGGCTAGGAGATTGCAAAACCAGGATGTGAACCCAGGGAGTCTGAGTTGTTTTTTTGTGGTTTCCTTTTTGAGTTGAGTCTCACTCAGTCTCCCAGACTGGAGTGCAGTGGCACACTCACGGCCACCCCAGCGTCAACCTACTGGGTGGGCTCAGGCGATCCTTTTGCCTCAGCCTTCCAAGTAGCTGGAACTACAGGCACGTACTACCATGCCCCACTAATTTTTTTTTTAATGTATTGTAGCGACAAGGTCTTGCCAAGTTGCCCAGGCTGGTCTTGAACACTCAGACTCAGGCAGTCCACTCGCCTCGGCCTCCCAAGTGCTGGGATTACAGGCTGAGCCACTGAGAGGCGGAGTCTTAGTTTTTAACCATAACGGTACATTGTCCCTAAGCACAATCAGAGGCAGTTACTGGAAGAAAGAGAAAACGAATTCACGTTTCTGCCCCAACAAGTGAAAATGCAATTAACATGATGTTGCTTTAAGAGGGCTAGCCTCTCGGTTGCTGGGAATCCTGAACCCCACCAGGCCTGTCGACACCAGCTGCCCAGAAGGAGCTGTCTACACCAGCTGCACAGCTGCCCACAGAGGGAGGGCCAGGACTCACAGGAGCGTGTGCCAGAGAGGGGACACTGAGTGGCACAGTGGCTACAGTGGCAATGACCATGGTGGCTCAGAGGGCTGCAACCTGAAGCAAGAGCTGAACCATGTGAACTGGGTTTTAAGACATCCCTCCACCCAGCCCCTGCTGTAATGACCAAGCTGGTGATGCCACGAGACAGGAACGAGTTACCCTGCCCACATGTCCCACTCTGTAATGAATGCAAAAGCAAGATGCAAATGAACACACTCAGCTAATGCACTTTTCGCACACCCCTGTCCTGAAGGGGGTCAGAACAGTGTCTTGGGGCTGCTCCAGAATGCTCAAAGAGGACTCAAGTTGCTCTCCACACCCTTCTAATGCCTGCCTGCCCATGGCTTCTCCCTTTTGTCTCAGGGCCCCCTGTGACTTTCCCACATTCCCACCTCAGTGTTCCCTCATTCAAGAAAGACAATCAAGGCCTTGTCCAGGGAAGGGCAGGATATCCTCAGGGAACTGAGCAGAGTTCTGGGGTTCCAGGCTCCCTGGCATTCTGAGGCCATCCAGAGCTTGCCCCAAGTTCTTCTTAGAGGCAGGACTTACCTGAGGCACTGGGCCCTGAAAGCTCAAGCAAGGGAGGAAAGGGAGCCCAGCCAGGGGACCCTCAGCTGTGCTGCCCTGGGGGTTAAGCTGGCACACCAAGATTCACTGCTTGGCATGCTTATTTTAGTCTGATGAGTCAGTCATCGGTCATCAGCCATTTCTTGTTACTTGTCAGCAGAACCCCATGGCTTTGGGGCAGAGGTGGTGGGGGAAGACGGTGGCACCCCCTCTCTCCAGGAAGATACCTTTTTACAAAAGCTTGGCAAGCAAAGCCTGGCTCTCCTGGTATCACCCTCCCAAACCCCCTCCCCGTCTTGCTGAGAGGAGCTCCCATTGCGAAATTCCAGCTGCTGCCAGGAATGCCACCCCATTCCCCCTACCCGTGGTGGGGTAGTGTTGAAACAGCCAACAGTAAAGCTTGCCTCCATCTCCAAGTTCCTCTTCTGAACCAGCAAAGAGAACTTGTCATCCTTACTGGGAACTCTGCACAGAGAAGAGAGGCCTGGATTTGGGAGTGAGTTGGGGGAGATTTGGTGGCTCAGAGGGAAGGAGTCCTGCTCTTCACATGTTGACATGACCCCATGATGCAGGATGAGTCATCTTCCCTAAGGCACAGGGCTAGTCAGCAGGATGGGGTCTGCCTGGGATCAGCTTCTTGAGGCAGCCCCCCGCCCCTGTGGGGCAGGGAGGAGGGCTTTTTTCCTTGGGGAACTTCTCAAGCAGAGCTCAAGGGTAGAATGAGAGGGCACACATCTCAGAGGGAGGCAGGCATGGGCCTCCAGCTTCTGGCTGGCAGCCCACACTGCTTTCCTGGTGTTTTGTAGTATTCCAGGCCCATGCTTCAAAGCCCTGGTCCCACAGATGGGATGCAGTCCTGGGCTGACCCCACCTGCTTCAGTCCTGGGTCACTCCTTCCTCTCCCCCTTTCATCCTCTAAGGTCCAATGCTCCCGTCTCTGCCTCCATTCTCCTCCTTATGACAGCATAAGGCAGAATCTCCCATGTGACCTAAGTAAAATAATTCTCACTTCCAATGCAGAGAGGATACACCAGAAATTAAAGAGATTTGTTACTATGTGAGCTGGGGGTGGGAAGAGGATGGATAGGATCAAAGAATGAAATGGGAGATGGGGAGGTGCGATGCTTCCCTGAGGACACCTGTATACCTATATGTGTAGCATTGACTCCTAGAACCCTAGCAACATATACTCAAAATGAAATAAATAATTCCAATCAACCAGGATATGAGGCAGGGGACCAACAACGAAATTCACCTTAACTGTATTATAAATGATCAACATAACCACATCGAAGGGGATAGGGAACAAAAGAACTAACCTAAGTAACTTTGGAAAATAGTTTTTGACTGACTACTAGACAACAAGACAAAAGACAAAAAGGCTAAAGACTCTGTGTGTGTGTATACACACAAATACTGTCTTCTAGTTATTAAATCTGTTTCTTGTGGGGATGTGTGTTAAAAATTCTAAAAGTTCTATATATGTATACTAGAATTAAACAAATAAGTAACTATACCATAGATAATGAGAGCCAGTTTCTTACTATTGAAGACAGAAGTGAGAAATAAGGAAGAGGGGACAGCTGGAATGAACCTTGTGATGTTGGACTAGAATCAGAATGAACTCGTGGCTTTTAAAGTATATACAGATAGATACTTATAGAAAAATTTTTAAAATGTGTGTGTGTGTGTGCTTGGATTAGTATACATACATACATTTTCTAGCTCTGTCTGCAGAGAAAGCTTAAGGCAATGACATCCCACTAGCAGCAAACACACCTTGGTTTCCTTAGAGAAATGGTTGATACCAAGATTGGGGCAGAAAGTATATGGGAAGAACCTGGTGCCGCTTGTAGAAAATAAGACAATATTTGAAAATAAGTCAATATTTGAAAAAGGAGAACACAGGAACTAACCTGAAAGAGTTTTCAATGGCCACAGTTGGGATGATTTGAATAACAAAATAACTCATAGAATAAAATAAATACCCATGAGTCTATAGATAATTGAATGCTATAGATTACTGAATGTTAAAAATGGAGGAGAAAGGACAGGTCTTCTTGACAAAAGAATTACAATTAATAAATGTGGGAGGAATGAGAGAATGAGAGAAATACAAAATCACCCTAAGCAGATACCACAATTGTTGTAGGCAAGAGTCACTGATGGATGCTATAATCTGTTGGTGAAAATGTGGGAAGCATGATATCTGCATAGAGAATATTTCCCCCCAAATATTCACCACTTACAGAGGGGAAAATAACTTCACAATAGAGAAACCCAGCAGATACTACATGATCCAGGTTAACATGACCAGCAATAAGATATATCAGCATCTTGTGTCCCCTGATATGATGCACTGAGAAGGGAGAGACACCATATCACTTTTGTGAGGTTCTTGCCAAAAACACATAATTGCAACCTGATCATGAGAAAACGTTGTTCAAAACCCAATTGAGAAACATCCTATAAATGACCAGTACTCACCAAAGGTCATAGAAAATAAGGAAAGCACTATCCCAGATTGGAGGAGACTAAATGCAACGTGGCATCCTGGACTGAATTCTAGAACAGAAAGGGAACATTAGGGGAAATAATACCAACATTCAAATGAGGTCTGTAGTTCAGACAACAGGTATTGTGCCAATGGCCAGTTCCTGGTTTTCATAACTGCACCATGTTTATATAGGTTGTTAATTAGGGGAAGTTGAGTGAAGGGTAGACATGGCAGTAAGATCCCTTATATACTTACATAGACTTATATGCCCTTTCTGTGTCTTTTCGGGTAGTTATCCAATACCTCATTGCCTTGCATGAACAACTTCAAAGTCATTATTTCTTGTACAATGGGTCAGGGCAGAGCTGGCTGCCTCAAAATCCCTGAATGTGATGTTCCGAAACTGGAGCTGAGAATCTCTGTGGCTCTGGGGGATCCCTGGGGGATCCAAGGCTCTCTCTGAGAGTGTCTAAACCATGTTTTCATTTCGGTGTCAATCTAGAGAAAGTTTGTAGTTAGTATACTCTGGAACATCTTGATGACCGCCTCATGACCAAATGTTACCAGATGTCTTTGCCCAATTTGCACTTATGTCTGTCACCACGCTGGTGTCAGCTAAAAGGACAGGACACGCCACGTGTGTGCCAGGGATCTGCAAGAGCTTCAGACTGAGCACAATGAATTACTATATGAACAATGTTTTTGATAATTTCTGAACATATTATTCACTAAAGGCTCTCTGTTAGCTATCAGGATGTTTTCTTAACATACACATTTCTGCTGCTCAACTCCAGATGCCCTTGGGATTAGGCTAAGAAATAAAACACTTCTTGCATGATTCTGATGCACAGTTTGGCTTGAAAAGTAATGTTTTTTATTTTCCATGCACACGTGCGTGCGCGCGCACACACACACTTGACTCTAAGACTAGCAAGGCCCCTTAGGGACCATCTAGTACAACCCTCCCATTCCACAGATAGGAAAATAGAGGCTCTGAGTGGTGGAGAGACTTGACCAGAGTTGACAGTGGTAAATCCATAAGTAGAATCTAAACCTAGCACCAAGGATAGTCATGGCGTCCTCTTGCTTAGCAGTGATTCACCTCAGCTCCTCTCCTCAAGGCTACTTTTTGAAATAACTTTCTACATTTCCTCCAGAATTATTGGTCTGTTTGGGTGTTCAACTTCATGAGTCAACTTTGCAAATTTAGGTTTTCTGACAATATCATTCATTTTAATTAAGAGTTTAAAATGTATCAGCAAGGATCAGGAATTCCTATATAATTTTTACAATTGCCTCTGAATCTGTGATTTTTTTAGCTTCTCTCTTAATGTGATGTCATGTTTTCTTTTAAAACACAGATTCAATTTTTTGTTAAATATGGTTACACTACCTCCCAGTTCTTTAAATATTATTTTTGACACACATTAAATTTTATAACTATGAAAACAGCAGTATTTTTGGACAGTGGCTTTGAATTTGATTTATTTCATTACTCATGGTTTTGTCTGTTTTTGTACTTTGCTTCCCTATTTACAGGTCCTTTATTTTTATTCATTTCTTGCTCAGCTGGAGTATTTTGAGTAATTTCAGGGCAGGTGTGTGGGTGAGGTACTTTCTGAGACTTTATATGTCATATGTCATTCATTCTGGCTTTTGATTAGCCAATTATAGAATCAGCACAATTCATAATTTTGTTCCCTCAAAATGTTTATAGAAACCCAAGATAATCAACTGAAAAATGGCTACAACAGAGAATCAGGTAAAGTAGTTGAATAGAAATTAATATTACCTAACTATACAATTAAAAAATAGAAATTATGTTGCAAAAAGAGACCTGACTTATATTAGCAACAAAACGAATAAAATAAAAAATACTTCAAAAATATGGAAGATTTTTATAAAAGAAAACTTTTGAAAGACATGAAAGAAGGCAAAAGTAAATGCAAATGCATATTCTGTTATTAGACAGTAAGATACACTACCATAAAGAATTACTTCAAAAGGCTTAAAAAACCTAAACATAAAGAGCTAAGTGTAAAACTTAGAAGAAAAATAGGAGAAAAGCTTCATCACATTGGATTTGTCAATGATTTTTGGATATATCATTAAAAGCACAGGCAACTGAAGGAAAAAAATACATCAACTAGACTACATCAAAAATTTAAAACTGTGCATCAAAGGATACAACCGACAGAGTGAAAAGGCAAGCTATAGAATGGAAGAAAATATTTGCAATTCATATATTTGACTAAGGGTTAATCTCCAGGATATATAAAGAACTCCTACAATTCATCAACAACAAAAACCAAACAAACTGATTTGTCAGTTCTCTGTAAGTTTCAGCCTGGAAGAAGGAAGGAAGAAGAAAGCAGAGAGGGAGAGAGGGAGGGACGAAGGGGAAAAAGGGGGGAAGAGGGGAGAAAGAAATAGGGGAAGGAAGGTGTGGCTCTTCTATGTCGGGGACTATGCTGGGTACTTTCACTTGATTACTTAGTTTAATAATCATAATCACCCATGATATAATCATAAGTATTCACATTCTCTGCAGCTCAGGGAAGGTAAGCCATTTATTTGGCCAAGTTTCTATGGTCCACAGCTACTATGGCCTGAGCTAAAAAGCCTGTCAGTTGGCCAGACTCCCAAAGCCCACATTCTTTCCTATGTCATGTTCATAGGAAATCATTCCTTCTGTTTTCTAGACTTTCAAAGGGCTGAGTGTGCTGTTTTGTCTCTGTGTTATAATTTGAGGCTTCCAGGGAAAACGTCTTGCACAAAAATTGCCTCAATCTCCATTGTTAGTGATTCATTCTCCAAGGACTAAGGCTACTCACCTCCCCTGTCCTAGCTTATTTTTTTTAAGATGTAAGATTCCTGGAGGGTTATTTAACAGCCAAATAAGTCTATTACAGCAGTGACAGTGGCTAGTGGGCAACAGAAGGACTGGGGACAGGTGAGGCAGGAAATGTGAAAAGGTAGGTGGTGATGGTGTGGGGGTACAGGGAGGGTAGAGGATGGAGCAGAAAGGGAGATCCACTAAGGGAGCGGAGACCAGCATTTGCCTACTTCCCAGTTTTGCTCAAGTCCTTCTTCTTCTTCTTCTTTTTAGAAGAGACTTCAGAATTCTATCTATCTATCTATCTATCTATTTTTGAGTAGGGGGTCTCACTGTCATGCCCAGACTGGAGTGCAGTGGCATGATCATGACTCACTGCAGCCTCAACCTCCTGGGTTCAGGTGATCCTCCAGCCTCAGTTTTCCAAGTAGCTCGGACTACAGGTGCATGATACCCGGCCCAGCTAATTTTTTGTAAATGGCATTTGTAAAGATGAGAGAGGTCTCACGATATTGCCCAGGCTGGTCTGGAACTCCTGGGCTCAAGCAATCTTCCTGCCTCAGCCTCCCCAAATGCTGGGATTCCAGGCATGGGCCACTGTGCTCGGCCTGCTCAAACTCTTCTTGACCAAGGAAAGGACACAGGAGTGCTCAGGAAGGCCAGAGTTGTGGTTAAAGCCAAGAAGAAATGGAGTGAGGATGGAGGGGAAGGAGAAAGATGCTGTGTGTATGGCATCGATTCTGGGCCAGATACTATGCTCAGGGCTTGAAGCATATGATCTCATTTATTCTGAGCTACTCTAGAACACTCTGAACATACAAAGAAGAGGGAGTACAGCTCCTGGTGGCTAAAAGATTTTTCCCAAGGACACACAATGAGCAGGTAACATAGGGAGAATTAGAACCCAGGTCTGTCTGAGTCCCCTCTACCCAGGTAGAGCACTGAGAAGAAAACAGGATGCGTGTACCTTCACATATAATAAGTATAATAATAGCAGCGAATGCTAACCAAAGGCTTACTATGTGCCAGACAGCTTTCTAGATGCACAATATGAGTTCACTCATTAATTCCATGTGAGGTAGACACTCCGAATCCCATTATCATTTTACTGATGAGGAGACTGAGGCACAGAGCATTCTCTCCGCTGGTCAATGAGGTATGCCCTAGGCAATTTAGCTTCTCCATGCATGTAAAGGAAGCTATAATGGAACAAGAGGTGGTCAAGCAAAAGTTACTGCCAAGATGGGGAACCAGAAGATGACTATAACAATTTACCATGATATAAACTCCAGGCAGCATCCCAATTCTTGGAACCCCTGGGCTAACCCATGGGCACTGGCACAAGAGGCTATTTAATCCCATCACCCTTCACATGCAGAGCCTATCTTGATTGTGAGCAAATGCTCGCAGAGGAATAAAGAGGTGAGTGAATGGAAATGTAAAAACTCAGGAAAGCAAATTACACATATGTTGGCAGCTTTCTGGTTTTTCTGGATGTGAAAAAAGACTGTGGTTGTGATAAACTGCATTCATTACAGGCTGCTCACTTTCTACAGACAGAATCAGTTTGCAAGATGGCTGTGAATATGGGCAGAGAAGATTTTGCTCCTTCCAGAGCACTGTGAGTTCCAGATGATTTATCATCAGAATAAGTTTGGTCTAATCCGTTATCTCTTCCCTTGGACAGCTTTTCTTCCCCCCATAGTAATAAACAATTTACTACCCCATCTTCTCTCTATTAATTTGACAGCAGGCGATTGCTTTCCGACATGGCACACCCAACTGCTCTAGTCTCCTTCTTCTTCCTCTCATTCAACTCTTGTCCAATTATATAAGAAAAATCTCTCACCTTCTCCTTCTCCATCCCATTCATGAATATGGTTTGTAACTGTAAGCGAAACCTCTCTTGCAAGAAAACAAGTCATCAGGACTTGCGGACAGAACTGAAATCAGACACTCCTCCTGATACTTGGCCAGGTGTGGTTTTTACAGCCTTTAATGAAACAAACACTGATTTCAAGAGTCCTGTTTAGCCCAGGCTGGAACTCTCAAGAATGCTAAGGAACCATTTTACTATGACATTAGGGCATCAGGCACTGATGCAATCTCTCCCAACTTCTCACCAAATATACTATATACATATATTCTCACACACACACACACACACACACACTCACTCACATTCTGTAGATGTAGGAAAAAAAAGGAACACATATGCATATAATCCAAACTGAAAACAAATAACACTGACAGGCTGGAATCAGAGAATGGCATTTTGCCTAAATTAGATGGAAATAGATGAAGGAAATGTAGACTTTAGCTCAGGTCAAAATCTCTACAGCAGGTCTGGTTAAAGTTTGGCCCCCAAGAGGGTGTGCACTGTTTTGTTTTGTTTTGTTTTTTGGTTAGTTGATCCTCTTTTGTCTCTTCCTTTAATGAAGATTGATGGAGCACATTCACTAAGATGCAGAAGTCTGGGGAGAGGGAAATTTGGGAGGGGAAAGCAAGAGTTCTGCTTTGTCCAAGTTATATCTCCTTTGGACCCCAATAGAGAGGTCTGAGCTACAGGTCTCCATTTGCGAGTTCACAGAGTGCAGCAGTCACACTGTGACTGTGCGAAGAGAGAAAAGGGAAGAGTCCAGGAGTTCAGCCCCAGGGCAGCCAATATTAAGAGGTAGCACAGAAAGAATAAACAAAAGAACATTGAGAAGATGCAGCTCATGAATGGGAAAGCATGACGTCACAGAATCCCAAACAAGCATGTTGCAAGGAGGAAGTACAGAATACTGCTGCAAGTTCTACATCATGAAGCAAAGAAATAGGCACTGCATCTGGTAACATGGAAAGTTTCTGTGACTATGGAAAAATAAGTGGAGGGCAAGAAGACCCAATGGAACAGACTGAGGAGAGAAAGAAGATGATGGAGAGGCAACGCCTGTGGGAAATTTTGCTCGGAAGAGTAGGGTTTTATGAGATGCCCCAGGATCCCTCTGTTAAATTCCTTTTTGTTTTTATTTACCTAACACAAGTTCATCTCTGGTTATTGTGACCAAAAGAATCCTAAGATGCTTCCAGCTAAAAACAAAAAACAAAAAAACAAAAAAACCAACTTTATCTGCATCTGAAGAAAAACTACTCCATATGGTTTCATGTAAAAATGTGAATCACAATTACCTCTGAGAGGCAAAAATTAGATATAATTTTTGCTTTTTATAATACTACATATTTATGCTTTGTTTTTAATCACTCAAATAATAGGTGTTATGGATATAGAAATTTAAAAATGGTTTTAGGAAAGTGCAGTAAATATACTTTTCCCTATTCCTACTGAAGTACAATTGTGAGCCCTGGACATTATATATAAAATTAACATAAGAGACTCTGAAAGGTAGAGAGAAGGCAGACCAACTAGGGACTCTAGGGACAAGGGATGACATGATGGCAAGTTCCTTGGGTTCTCTTTTGGCCTCATGTATTCTTGGAGCTAAAGAGCCAGCAACCTGAAAAAACCAAGAGGTATAGATTTTTTTTAAAATGCCCCAACCGAAGCCTATTCTCTCTAGCCAAAAGTTGAGGAAAGAGGCAGTTTAGTAAGACAGACTCTTAGACAATAATTGTTACATTCCACCAAACTCCGTAGAGAAAACTGTGATGCCAATGTCACCAGCAAAGGTCAAATGGGAAGCCTAGACTTCCACTCTGGCCAGGTTATAATGAGGTTCCCCAACCCACTCCCCACCCCCAACCATGGGCACTGTCTGAGAGAGCCACATGAGGAGGCAGGCCTGGTGGCAATGAGCCCCTCCCATTCCAAGTGTCAGTGGACAGCACAGGGGAGCCTGGACTTCCTCCTCCACCAGACAGGAAAGAGACTGCTCCCCACCATGGGATGGTGTCAGAAGAAGCCTAGTGGGCAGTCAGGACTTACACTACCACCCAGGAATAACGAGGTCATCCTCCCAGCTGTGGTGACAGTGGAGGAGTAATAAGGCACACCTGCCCTTTCTAGTCAAAGGGATATCAGTGGAGGCCCACTGTGATCTGGATATGGCTTCTTTGGCCTTGTCAAGTCTCATGTGGAAATCTTATTCACATTGCTGGAAGTGGGGCTTGGTGGGAAGTGTTTGGATCATGGGGGCAGATCTCTCATAGATGGCTTGGTGCTATGCTCATAGGAGTGAGTGAGTGAGCTCTCATTCTCAGTTCCCATGAGAACTGGTTGTTGAAAAGAGCCTGACACCTCCCCCCAACACCAACACCTCCTTCCCATTTCCCACCATGTGATTTCTTATTTTTATTTATTTTTTTTTGAGTTGGAGTCTCACTCTGTCACCCAGACTGGAGTGCAGTGGCCACTCCCGGCCACTGCAGCCTCGACTTGCTGGGCTCCAGCGATCCTTCCGCCTCAGCCTTCCAAGTAGCCAGAACTACAGGCGCGCGCTACCACACCCGGCTAATTTTTTTTTTGATTTATTGTAGAGATGAGGTCTCACCAAGTTGCCCAGGTGGGTCTTGAACCCGCGGGCTCAGGCAATTCACTCACC
>CAUYQG010214735.1:0-10828 GCA_963574415.1 Tarsius wallacei | reverse complement strand
AAGTCCTCAAAGGAAATGTTTTGCCAATGTGTAAGATATAGAAAAAACAAAACAAAACAAAACAGGAGACGCACTAAAATTCATCAAAATTGACGAGTTCAAAAAGCTGTTTTGAGCCGTTGAAAAAATCTCAATAAGGGTATTGCATCAAACAGAAAATACCTGGCCACCTGCTGAGCAATAACAATTTTCAACACATTTGAAGCCTCAGGACATTATTTTTCAAATGTTTGAAATAATTGACACAATAATTGTCCATGTGTATGGAATACACTGTGATGTTTCACTACAGGTATACATTGTATAATGATCAAATCTGTTAGCAAGTCCACTGAAATCTCTATCGTTTCTTTGTGATGATAACTTTCAAGATCTTCTTTTATGGATAATTTTAAGCACAATATTACATTTTCATTAGCTATAGTCACTCTACTAAGTAATAGAACAGCAGAACTTATTCTTCCTATATAAATTTGTGTCTGTTGCCCAACGTCTCCCAACCCCTTCTCACCTTCCCATCCTCTGTTAAACATTATTCCATTTTTAACTTACTTGAAATCAACTTTTTTAAGTTCCATATATGAATAAGATTACGTTGTATTTGTCTTTTTGTGACTAGCTTATTTAAATTAACATTATACCTTCCAGGTTCATTCATGTTGATGCAAATGACAGTATTTCCTTCCTTTTTATAGATAAATAGTATTCTATTGTGGATATACACTCCTTTTAAAAGTATTTACACAGTTTTTAAATTCTATTTATAACATAAATGTAAAAAAAAACTATAGCATTTAACATTGCAGCAATCAAAATTGTTATTATATTGCTCTACAGAAAGAACTAAATTTAGTACTAATAGGTGCACCTCTATTTAAAATTTTCTATGGAAATATGTGTTTTTAATAAAAATGAGAATCAGACCATACATAGTCTTCTGCAATTATCCCTTCCTTATTGCTTTTATTTACTTATTGTTTTACTTTGAAGTACATTTTGGACAACATTTTGTATCAGTACATAAAGAACTACTAATTTTTTTTTATTGACCGCCTAGTAGTCAATTGAAGGATTGTACTATATCTCTTTTGTTGTTTATTTTGCTATACATTTGTCTCTGAATAAAATGATACTTGTACTGCTTTGGGAGATTATATTTGTTTTTTCGGAGCACAAGATTATTTGATTATATTTACAATATAATACTAGTTAATTTCTGATGTTTTGTAAATAATTTAAATTATGAAATGAATATTCTTAAATCAATTTATATTTTTGCATATCGTTGAGCCTAGATTTTAAAGCAATGGTTTACACTTAATTGCCATGAGCCAAAAATCAAATACTTGAAAAATTTACTGTAAACTTCTACAGATTTAAGGTTGTACTTATTATTTAAGAAAAAATAGATCTAATTATGAAATACATATTGTTAAAATTTTCCTTTTTTTTTTTTTTTGAGTTGGAATCTCACTCGGTCGCCCAGACTGGAGTGCAGTGGCACGCTCCTGGCCACCGCAGCCTCGACCGGCTGGGTTCCGGCGATCCTTCCACCTCAGTCGTCCAAGTAGCTGGAACTACAGTCGTGTGCTACCATGCCCAGCTAATTTTTTGATTTATTGTAGAGATGAGGTCTCGCCAAGTTGCCCAGGCAGGTCTCTAACTCACGGGCTCAGGCAATCCACTCACCTCAGCCTCCCAAAGCGCAGAATTACAGGCTAAGTCACCAAGCCTGGCTGAAATTTTCCTTTTTTTTGTAGTAACTACTATAATTACATATCATTTCTTTTCTTACTACAAATTTATATTTGTATTTTGATATGTTATAGTTGTACATATTGTTTTATTGATTATTTTTCAGATTGGTCACTGTTTGCAAATAGAAACACTACTGATTTTTGTATGTTAATTTTGCCTCCTGCAATTTCACTAAATTCATTTACCAGTTTTAAAAACGTTTTGAAGGAATCTTTTGGTTTTCCTAAATATAAGATCATGTCATTTGCAAATAATAATTTGACTTATTCCTATTCACTTTGAGTAACTTTTATTTATATTTCTCAGGTAATTTCTCTGGCTGAGACTTCCAATATTATGTTGCATATAAATGATGAAAGTAGACATTCTTGACTTTTTCCAGATCCTGTTGGAAAGTTTATTAAATTTCCCCTTCTCAATATGATGCTAACTGCAGACTAGGTGTATATGGCCTTTATCATGTTGAAGTATGTTCCTTTTATACCCAATTTGTTGAGATTTTGTTTATCATAGGGGGATATTGAATGTTATCAAATACTTTTTTAGTGTCTGTTAAAATGATCATATGGTTTTAGTCCTTGATTCTGTTTGTGTAATGTATTGCAATTATTGATTTGTGTATGTTGGACTCTCCTTGCACCTCTGAGATGAATTCCACTTTCTCATGATTAATAATATTTTAATGTATTGTTTAGTTCTGTGTGCTAGCATTTTGTAGATTTTTACATCCATATTTACCAGGGATATTAGCCTGTAGTTTATTTTTGTTGTTATTGTATGTGTTTTATTTTAGTATCAGGGTAATGCTGGCCTCATAGAGCTTGGAAGAAACTCCTCTTAAATTTTTTAGTAAAATTGGTATTAGTTCTTCATTAAATGTTGAATAGAATTCTGCAGTGAATCCTTCAGGTCCTGGACTTCTCTTTTCTGGGAGATTTTTTATTACTACTTTAATCATGCTACTCAGTATTTTTCTGTTCAGGGTTTCTATTTTTTTATGGTTCAATCTTGGCAGGTTGTATGAGTTCAGGAGTTTATCTACTTTTTCTAGGCCTTCCAATTTTTGGCATATAGTTGTTCATAATTACATCTAATAATTTTTTATATCTGTAATATAACTTGTAATGTCTCCTTTTTCATATCTTACATTGTTTATCTGTGTCTTCTTTCCTTCATAGTCTAGCTAAGGGTTTGTGAATTCTGTTTATTTTTTCAAAGCACAAACTTTTTGTTCTTTTTCATTTTGTGTATTTTTTAAAATCTCTATTTTATTTATTTCTGCTCTGATGTTTATTATTTCTTTCCTTCTTCTAATTGTGGTTTTGGTTTATTATTGCTTTTTTAGTCCATTAAAGTGTATTGCTATATTGTTTATTTGGAGTCTGTTTTTTTGACATTGGCATTTATTGGTATAAACTTCCTTCTTAGTACCACTTTTGATGTTTCACATAGGTTCTAGTATGTTGTTTCCATTTTTATTTGCTATAAAACTGTTTTTTTAATTTCTTGTTTGATTTCTCTCTTTGCCTATTGCTTATTCAGGAAAATGTTTAATTTCCAATTATTTGTGCAGTTTCCAAAATTCCTTTTGTTATTGATTTTGAATTTCATTTCATTGTATTCAGAAAAGATGTTTAATATTAATTTAATTTTTTGAAATCATGACTTGTTTCATGGTGCAACATGATCTATTTTGGACAATTTCCCATATGCTGATTAGAAAAATGTGTATTCTGCTGCAGTTGAATAAAATATACTATAAATGTCTGTTAAGTCATTTTGGTTTAGAGTATTGTTTAACTATAATATTTCTTTGTTGATTTTTTGCCTGTATGCTCTATTCACTATCAAAAGTAGAATTTTGAAGTCCACTACTATTAATGTATTTTTAATCTGTACCTTTAAATCCATTAATATTTGTTTTTTATATTTTAGTGATCCATTATTTGATGAATATGTATTTACTGTTTCTGTATCCTCGATAAGTTAAACTTCTTATCGTTATAAAATTTTTCTTGGACTCTTTCTACTAATTTTGACTTATAGTTTATTTTATCAAATGTAAGTTTAGCTACTCTTGCTCTTTTTATATTTCCATTTGCATAGAATGTCTTTTTCCATTCCTTCACTTTCAATTTATGTGCTTATTTATAGGTAAAATTAGATTTTTGTAGATAAATATTTTTCATTTTTTATTCATTAAGTAATACTATGACTCTTAATTGGAGAATTTAATCTGTTAACATTGAATGTTATTACTGATATGTAAGGTCTTATTATAGACATTTTATTATTTTTTTCTAGGTGTTGTGTAACTCCATTCTTCCTTTCTTCTTTTCTTACTGTTTTCCTTTTTCGTTAACTGGTTTTTTCTGGTAGTATGTTTTAATTCATTACTTTATATTTTTAGTGAATCTATTATAAGTATTTGCTTTTTGGTCACCATTAAGGTTACTAAAACATTTTACAGATATAACAATTATTTAAAACTGATACAGACTTTACTTTAGTCCTAAAGAGATAAAAAGAAATAAATAAACCAAAAAACCTTTTACACATTAACTCTTATTTTCCCTCAAATTATAAGTTTTGATATCATAATTTACATTTTATATTACCTAACTCTTAACAAAGTGTTGCAGTTATTATAATTTTAATAATTTCATCATTTAATATTCATGCTAAAAATATAAATGGTTTAAACACCACAATTATAACATTACTTTATTAATAATGTTAGCATTCATTTATTTCAGTTTGAAGAACTCCTTTTAGTATTTCTTGTAGGACAGGTCTTGTAGTTATACAGTTCCTCAATTTTTGTTTGTTTAGAAAAAAGTCTTTATCTCCCCTTCATTTCTGAAGAAAACTTTGCTGAGTGCAGTATTTTTGATTGGTTTTTTTTCCCTTAAGCACTAAATATACTTTGCTGCAAGGAATATTGAATCACCCTTATATGTTATTTGCTTATTTTCTCTCACTGCTTTCAATATCCTCTTTTTGTCTTTGACCTATGTGAGTTTCATTATATTTCTTGGGGTATTCTTATTTGGGTTGAATCTGACTGATGACTTTTGACCTTCTCATATCTAAATATTCATATCATTCTTCTGGTTTGGGAAGGCTTCTATTATTTCTTCTTCAAATAAGCTTTCTGTTATTTTATCTTCAGCTTCACCTCTTTAACTCCAATAATCTGAATATCTGCTCTTTTAAAGTTGTCCCAAAGATCCTGTAAGCTTTGCTCATTCATTTTCCATTCTTTTGTTTTTCTTCTCTGTGTATTTTCAAATTGTCTATCCTTGATCTCACTTTCTCTTTTTTGTTTAAGTCTGTTGTTGATGTTCTTTGTAGTAATTTTCATTCATTTATTGTATTTTTCAATAATTTTAGTTATTTATTATTTCAATCTCGTGTTAACTTTCTCTGATAAACTTTAGAATTGATATTATTTTTATTTTTTAGCTCACTGAGCTTTTCCGAATTTTTTCTCTGAGTGATCACACATTTCTGTCACTTTAGGATTAGAATTTGACATGATATTCCTTATTTTGGTGAGGTCATATTTCCTTGAATGTTCCCAGTACTTGTGAAAGTGTGATGATGTTTGTGCATTAAGGAATTAGTCATTTATTTTTGTCTTCACAGTCTGGCTTTGTTTGTGCCTGTTATTCTTCAGAGAGCTTTCCATTGATTCTAACTTGACCTACTATTGCATTCCCTGAGCCTGTGACCACTGCAACAATCTCAATATTAGAAGATGTTCTAAGACCAGGTTTGCTGCAAGTCTCATGACAACTCCAAGGTTGATGTGGCTTTCTGGCCAAAATGGACCTGGGAAGTATTGAAAACCAGGGAACTGAGTCCAAAAGATGGTCCCAGTGACCAAGATAGGCATGCCTTTCAGTAGATTTTTGCGGAGGTAGGATGGGTCCCTTACTGCAGTGAGAGGGACTGGAGTAGAGACTAGACCTCTTTGAGAACTATTGTGGGAAGAAGACTGGTGCTCCTAGCTCACTGCATCACTCAGCATTTCCCTAAACAAATTGGTAGTTACACAGCTGCAGCAGGAGGAGTTGGAGCTGAGACTTGGATCCCTTGGAGTCTGCTATGAAATAAAGGCTGGAAAGCCTGATTTCAACTCAGAGAGCTGTGTGTGGCCCAGTATTTTCCTGTACAGATGAGAAGGCTCCCTTACTGCAGCAGGAGGGATCAGAGCTGAGACCACCCTAGCAATCTATGGAAATGGAGGATAGTGTGCCTATCACATTGGAACAGATAGGCATGTGTTTCCCAGCAGGTCCCTGCACTGATGGAATAATTCCCTGAATGTAGCAGGAGTGGCTGGATCTCAGACTGGGCAGCAAGTTCCTACAAAGATAGGATAGTTCCCTGACTGCAGTGAAAGGGATCAGAACTGATACTAGGCTCTCATGGGACTTGTTGCAAGACAAACGATGGAAAGACCATCTCATTAGCCCAGATGTGTACATATTTTCTAGTAGGTCTCAGTACAGACAATATCATTCTCCAACTCCAGTGAGAGCGGTTCAGAATTGGGCCTGGACTTCCTCACCATCAAGGAGGTTCAGACTCCTAGACTGCAAAATATGGGTGAATCTCCTTCTGAATTCTTCCACAAGTCATTCTGAGCTTTGACCTCAGCTGGGGAAGGCTAAAACAGTGCCACTGGAATTTTAGGTTCACTGCTGCGACCGATGTCAGTGGGTAGACAAGCATTCCCACCAAGGCACTAGTGTGTGTGATGTTTTTCTGCACCTCTTGGCAGATGGTTTTGGTTGTAGACTCAAGACCAAATGGAACTAGAGCCTAGACCTTTTGGGAACTAAATCACTTCCAGGTAGAAGCCTGGACTCAATCTCAGTGGATCAACCACTTGGTTGTTGGTCTGACTCTCAAGAAAACCCTTCTAGGTCTTGGATTCCTCAGAGATTTCACAAGCTCCTACATGAATCCTGAGGCTCTCACAGAGAGACTTTTGACTGTAGATGGGTATGGAATTCTTGTTATAGGGAGATATGAGTGAATTATCTTTTATTCTGCCATCTTCATATATATATGCTACATTTTCTTTATCCATTCATCCTTTGATGGTATCTTAGATTAATGTATTCTCTTGGCTATTGTGAATAGTCCTGCAATAAATGTGAAAATGTAGAAATCTCTTCAACATACTAATTTTAATGTCTTTGGATATAAACCCATTAGTGTAATTGCTAGATCATATAATAGTGATATTTTTAATTTTGTGAAGAACCATCATACTATTTTCCATAATGACTGTATTACTTTACATTTCCCCTAACAGACTATAAGAGTTCCACTTCTCTACATTTCCACCAGCATTTGTCATCTTTGTGTTTTTTATAAGAACCATTCTGACTGGGGTGAAGTGATATCTCATTGTGGTTGGATTTGCATTTTCTTGAGGATTAGTGATGTTAAGTATTTTTTCAGATATCTTTTGGATATTTGTATATCTTTTTTGATAAATGTTTATTCAGGTAATTTGCTAATTTTTGAATTGAATTATTTTCTCTTTATTATTGAGTTGTTTTAGATATTTATATTCTTGACATAAAACCCCTTGTAGAACAACTAGTTAGCAAATATTTTCTCTCATTCTGTGGGATGCCTCTTTACTCTGTTGATTGTTTCCTTTATTGTGCAGACATTTTTTTAGTTAGGTGTGACACCATTTGTCTATTTTTGCTTTTGAGGTCCTATCAAAAATATTTTTGCTCAGATGAATGTCATGAAACATATCCCCTATGTTTTCTTTTAGCAATTTTATGGTTTTAAGTCTAACATGTAAGTATATACTCTATTTGAAGTTCATTTTTGTATATGGTGAGAAGTAAAGATCTAATTTCATTCTGCATGTGGATATCCAGTTTTCTCAGCAACATTTGTTGAAGACTTTTTTTATTCCTTCCATATATGTTCTTGGCACCTTTATGACAATCACTTGATTAAAAATTTGTGGTTTTATTTCTGGGCTCTTTTTTCTGTTCCATTGGTTTATGTGCCTGTATCTATACCAGTAGCATGTTGTTTTGGTTACTATAGCATTACAGTATATTTCAAATTCAGGCAGTGTGATGCCTCCAGATTTGTTTGTTTTTATCAAAATTACTTTGGCTATTAGGAGTCTTTTGTGGTTTTATATGAATTTTAGCAATTTTTTTCCATTTGTTTGAAGAATTTCACTGAGTGCTAATTCTGTTTCTTTGAAAAGTGTATTTAGCCGGGCTCGGTGGCTCAGCTTGTAATCCTGCACCTTTGGGAGGCTGAGGTGAGTGGATTGCCTGAGCCCGTGGGTTCGAGACCCGCCTGGGCAAGCAAGACCTCATCTCTACAATAAATTAAAAAATCAGCCGGTCGTGGTAGCGCGTGCCTGTAGTTCCAGCTACTTGGAGTCTGAGGCGGAAGGATCACCGGAGCCCAGCAGGTTGAGGCTGCGGTGGCCAGGAGCGGCCACTGCACTCCAGTCTGGGCGACAGAGTGAGACTCCAACTCAAAAAAAAAAAGTGTATTTAGATAGGGATCCAATTGATCCTAGAAATTGCTTTGAGTAGTATGAACATCATAATGATATCAATTTTTCCTCCAAGAATATGAGATAACTTCCTATTTATTTGCATCTCCTTCATTTATTTTACCTGTGTTTTTTAGGTTTCATTGTAGCTATCTTTCACCTCCTTGGTTACATTTATTTCAAGGTAATTTATTCTATTTGCAGCTATTATAATAAGATAATTTTCTTAATTTTTTTGATAATTCACTAAGTGTGTATACAAGTGCTATTGATTTTTGTATGTTCATTGTGTATCCTTCAACTTTACTGAATTCATTTATTAGTTCTAATAGTTTTTTTGAAGTGCATAGGATTTACTTTCTATGATTAAGTCTGCAAGCAGGGACATTTTGACAAACATCAACATAGTTTAAGGATTGTCATAATACATATTAAACTTTTTGACCATAATGCAAATATGTAGATATCACTAAATTTTATTGTGATTATTCTCCATATATTTGAAATTTAAAAGTACAACTATGTTTAATCTGTTTCAAAACATTTTCATGGAATTAGAGAATAACTTGAATCAAATAAATTTGAAAACATTAAATGTCAACTTATGGAATATAAGTTAAATAGCATATAGCATATTATACTACATGTACGTATTAAAATAGAAAAATGGTGAGCACATCAAACACATTGGAATTAAATTTCAACTGAAATTAATCTTTGCATTACTGGTTGAAGTTTTCTGACACATACCGAAGGGCATGATGGGAAAATTGATAATAACATTTTATAACTAACATGTATTTATTCTTTGTCTAGAAGACTTTATTATTTTACTGTTGTTTTAAGAAAATGATGTGAAGTAAAAAGAAGACATGAAAGCCAGAGAGAGGGCTTTGCAGTTAGAGTTTTTTGTCCTTTTGTTTAATTTTAAGCATTGCTTAAATATAGAAATGTGTGTCTAGATGTAGCTATGTTAATTTTTGTGAACAGAGATACAAGGAAGATATCGAAAATTTCTGGAGAGCTTCATGAAGGTCAGTGAGTATAGATAAATCATCAGAGATGTGAACTAAGCACCACACAATTTCTCCCAAGCATAAAAATACTTTTATTCAATGGGGCCAATATTTTCCAACAGATTAAAATGATGAGCCAGGTGTGGAAGATTTGGGCCAAGAGAGTAAAGGACCAGTGAAGATGAGAGAATCATAGATATTAATTCTGCAAACAGAATAGGAGATGCAACATTCAATGTATATTATAGCATCAATTATCCCCCGGAGAGAAAAATGGTTATATAAACTTAAATCCCCACTACAGCTGTCATAGAAACTGACACCTTGATAAAACATACTTTGCATAAAAAGTGTGTATATGAATACAAAACAAACAAAACCACTGGGAGGGCCCTATAATTTGTATATATGTTATGGGAAACTAACTACAGAAGATTTTAGGACATTTGCACTGCAAATTGTCATTTTGTGGGAATAATTACCATAATTAAAACAATTTCCATGAAATTTGTTTTTATTATTAGACATTCTTCCATTTCATTATGATCCATTGCTTTTCTACCATTTATTTCAGAGAAAAAAAGTATTTCCTGAAGCACTATTTTGTTTAAGCAAAGCTGTCGGTGTTTTTGAAAATATCTGACTTTCAATATTAGCTTATCAAATCTACCATATGCATCTGGGCAATGTCTCTTAAATTTGCTCTACTACATATTTCTAACAATTAAAATAATACTTCAATGCTTAAAGATACATTAAGAAGTAATTCATTGTCCAAACATTCATACATAAGAATTTACTTTGCAGTTTTTTTTTTTATTGTAGGAAAAGCTAAAGATGAATAAACTGATGCATAATTGTATTTTGGAACACTATACTATAAAAATTTTGAAAATTAATGAGCTAAAACTACATGTGTGAACATGATATGCTGAAAAAACAAAACCTTGAATAAGAAAGTAAATTCCGGCCGCTGCTGCCGCTGCTGCCGCCACGAGCAGCTTGGCCACGCTCGCCACCACGGTCCAGACACACATCGCTGTCACTGCTGCGGTCAGATACCTTCAATGCCACTGTGGTCCTGGAACCATCCCCGCCTCCGCAACCTGTGCCTGAGGTGATCCACCCCTTCACACAGGATATGCTGAGGCTAAGATCGCTGCTGCTGCCACTGCCACCACCACTGCCGCTTTGACTTCCGGGTGAGGCTTGGACCGCCTCCTGTGAGTCCACTCCCGACTGGCCCCCACTCGGGCTCCCCCCCCCGTGGGACAAGCAACTGAGATAAAGACCACCTGGAGCCTGAGACAGCACCACCTGCTGGCGACTCAAGGGAGCAAACCTACAACCCCATTGCACGGCCAGATTCCAAAGCAGTGGGAAGAGGGCTTCAGATTATCCACACACCTGTCAGCAGATACCAGATACCAGGACCTGTGGATAGAGTTTGAATCATAGCTTCCCCCCATAGGTATATTTCAAAAGTGTAAAAAGG